>JADDOH010014349.1:0-79722 GCA_016648135.1 Agrypnia vestita | reverse complement strand
ATAATTGGATAATTTGTATAGCGCCGTTTTCGCGAAATACTCACCTCAAGGGCGCTTTACACAGAGAAATTATTATCTTACAAGACAACTTACTGCTAGAAAAGAAAAAACTTATTTACTATTACTTATTCACTAGGTGGCATACAAGAAGTGGAATTAAAATTGAGTACTATAATAGTTTGTGAGTCCCTGAAAGAATTATGTGTTTTCGCGGAGTGCACAATATGAGTGGAAAACATTAGCTAGCGTTGGTGTGGTTAGATTTTATAGGTTTTTATAGGATTGTCTAAATAAATGCTTGTTGGTCTTGTGGTGAGGACTCTCGCCTCGTGATCCAAAGGTCGCAGGTTCGAATCTCACTCCAGACTAGCAAGTTAGTCCTATTTTCATAGCACAAGCGCTTAGCTTAGTTTGAAAATAGTAAGAATATTGATGTGACACGTATTCCGTGTTCAAATCTCTATTTTTTAAAAAAAAAAAAAAAAAATGCGTCTTAAGTTGTTTTTTGAACAGTGGTAAGCTGTCAGTTTGTCTCAGTTTGTTAGGTAGTTTGTTCCATAACTTTGGTCCAGCCACCGCGAAAGCACGATCACCGAAATTAGTTTTGTGGACGCGATTTACTTCAGCTAACCTATTTGTATTAGATGTTGATGCTGAGCGAAGTGTTAGTTGTCTATTATGTTGTCTATTATTTGCGGAGAATGGAATTCAGAAGTCGGTTATGTATTGAGGGGCCATGTTGTGAATAGCCTTAAATATTGTAAGGCAAAGCTTATATTTAATCCTCTCTGGACATCTAAGCCAGTGAAGGTTTTGAAGATGGTTTGAGATGTGCGCAAACTTTGAAACGCCGGTAATGAGTCTTGCGGCGGCATTAAATACAGATTGTAATTTGTTTATTTCCTGTTTCGGGAGATGAGCGTAGATACCATTACAGTAGTCTAAGCGAGAGATAACGTATGCATTTATTAGTGATTTTGTTGCTTCTGTTGGGATGCTTTTGCGAATAGATTTAATGCGGCGTAAATGATAGAATGCAGAGCTGGTTGTGCTATTAATTTGTTTACTAAGAGACATGCTTGAATCCAAGTAGACTCCAAGTAGTTTGACATTAGTTTTAGGAATTATGTCAATATTTGAAATAGAGAGTGGGAGTTTTTCCAACAGGTGTTGGCGTCTTCGGGTAGCTGTCCAAAGGATCTCAGTTTTGGTCGGGTTAAGTTTCAGTTTATTCGAGGACATCCAAAGGTTTACGTCATTTATGCACTGAATGATAGATTGTTTTAGTATGTTTGTATCGTTTGGAGAACAATGGAAGTATAGTTGCCAGTCATCAGCATAACAGTGAGCTAGAAGTCCGTGTGTGGTAATGATATCAAGTAAATCTTTTGTGTACATGATGAAAAGTAAAGGACCTAATACCGATCCTTGTGGAACACCTGACTTCATACAAACCGGTGCTGATTCAATGTTATCAATAACTACCGTTTGGAAACGGTTCGAGAGATAGGATTGGAACCATTTAAGCGCTGTACCGCGTAGACCGTAAGATACTTCCATTCTTCTCAGCAAGAAGTCATGGTCAATTGTATCAAAAGCGGCACTCATGTCAAGAAGAGAGACGAGTACTAATTTGCCCGTATCTATTGCGAGTATGATGTCAGATAAAATTTTAAGGAGTCCGGTTTCTGTAGAGTGGTGTTTTCTGTAGGCTGATTGAAATTTACTAAATAAATTGTGTGCGTCCATATATTCATTCAGCCGCGAAGACACAATTCTTTCAAGCAGTTTAGCGATAAGTGGTAAATTGGATATAGGTCTGTAATTATTGAGGTCTTCTGCATCTAGCGTAGGTTTTTTTAAAATTGGAGTCACTATTGCACTTTTCAGAAAGTCGGGAACTTCTCCAGTGCCTAACGACATGTTGTAAAGTTTACAAAGAAAAGGTGCTAGTTCTTGTATGCAGGATTTGAAAAGCCAAGTTGGTATGGGGTCCAGGGCACAATGTTTGGTTGGAGAGATTCTCGTAATACGTATAATTTCTGCAATATTAGTGTCTGACAGAGTGTCAAATATAGTGTCACCTGGTAAGAATGATGGTTCTGTACTAGATAATGTTGAAAGCCTAATTTTGTTTATCTTATCTTCGAAGAAGTCTGACATTTTGCTTGGGGTGATATTTATAGAAGGAGTTTTGTATGCTTGCGGTTTTCCTAAAACGGTGCTCAGTGAATTCCACATTTGTTGAGGCTACTGCTTCCACTTGCTACTGCTTCCGCTTGAATTCCACATTTAAGTGCTACTGCTTATCTACAAATTGTAAATAATTTAATGTTTATTCACAGTAAAAGTAGTTTAAGTTTTTGTAAATGTTTGTGTTTTTGAACGAGAGATACGGTAGATTGACAATAATCTGAACCCCAAAAGAATGTAATATCGATTCTTTATTAATGTCAATTCTCTTAGGCGCAACAACCGCAACACTCGTTCGTAAATTTGCGATGTTCAAATTACTCTGTATCAAAAATGGTTACCAATTTTATTTTGTTTGCTTGTTCGCCACTTTGTATATGCTATTCAGGACATGTGCTAATTCGCACAATCATGTGACACAATGATAGTCAAACGTTTTACAAAAAAATAAGTCAGAAATATTGAAAAAAAAAATGCAAACTTTTGAAGTCGCGTATCTCCATAACCATTGATATTAGGTCATGGTTGCTTGAACACTTTCGACTCACAATCAAGGCAGAAATATAGTCCTGCGAGGTTATTAATGTTTTCCAAATAACCCTGTATATAACGACCGTGGCCATAATGCCTAGTGAAGGCAGTCGGCAGTTCCGAATGCTTTCTGTTAGCGTGAATTTTATTGTTTCGATAAGTGTTTACCGTTCTTGGCTTACAGGCGTACGGCTCGACACCGCGTCGCGTCGCACACATGGGTGCCATAAATGTCGTATTTTTTTGTCTGGGTCTTGAAGAGCTTCCCACCCGTAATCTGTGTTTGTAAAGGGCGCATTCAAGGCCCTCTTATCAAAATAAGAGCTGTTTCGGTGTCACGGATATTTTTGGTTCGAGACGAAGGATTCTACTTTTAACGTCTTCATGTGTGGTCTACCGAGGTGCTCCTTATTTGTCTTGGTTCAATACGGATTCGTTAAAGGTCCTTAAATAATTCATTAAATATCCTTGCGTATTAACGAAAGTAGATCGAATGCAGTGGATATGAGATTCCTTGGAGGTATGCGTGGCAAATCCATTAATGATGGAGTAAGGAATGAACATATTAACTAACTAACTAACCACCACGCCGTTTCCCTGCAGGGGTAGGCAGAGAGGATTGAACGCCACACTCTTCTATCCTGGCACACCACTTTTGCTTCGGCCACATTCATACATCTTCTCATACACGTTCTACGGTTGTTGCGGCTTTTAACAGGGCCATCCTCAAATACTTGTAGTACCTGATCGTGCCAGGTCTTTCGCGGACGCCCTCTATTCCTGTTGCCTTCAACATTCGCCTTATATTTTTTCTTAACCATCCTTTCCTCGTTCATACGTTCCACATGACCAAACCATCTCAGCACTCCTATTAGGAATTAATGTAAAGCTGATCTTAGCATAATGAATAGAATTAAAAAGGGTCGCTCAGGTGGTTTGGGCATGTTGAGCGAATGAATGAGGAAAGAATGGTCAGAAAAATATATAACGCGACTGGAGAAGACGCACCACCAGATTAACCAGATACTGGAAGATGATCCCGTTAGAAGCCTCAACAGCCGTCGAGCTTGCATGTGAAGATGTATGAATATGGATGAGGCAAGAGTTGTGTGTCAGAACAGAAGAGTGAGGTGCTCTATCCTCTTTGATTACCCCCTCAGGGAAATGGCGTGATGGTAAGTTAATAAGTAAATATTAACGATCATCCGATTTTAAAAATTCTTTTATCATTATTTAGACTTTCAGGGTAGATATATAGGCTATATATTATCGTGTTAAAATAAAAGATGGTGACCTATTTTATAACTAAAATCGACGAAAAATGCTTGAGCGATGCGTTTTTTACGAACCCTGCTTTAACGGTAAGAGATATTTACATACTTTCTGTAGAGAAGTGGTAGAACTCAAAAATTTCTATAAAAAAGTCCACTACGATATATATCTATATGTTAAGGTTAATACAAAAATTGATAAAATATGTCTTAAAGTTACTAAAAATCTACGCGTGCGAAGCCTCGGGCACAGCTAATATTTTATTATTTTTACTTATATACTTTATTATGGTTAATGTACAAGGCGACACCTAATATGGCGCCTCTGTATCTTCAAGAGCTCTGCATCCCAGACAACTTAAATAGTAGACGCCAAACTCTGAAGTCAGCCACTACTTCAGCTGCAGGAAGGGTTGTAGAACCGACAAACCACTACCAGAAGACTAAGTTTAGTGAACGGGCATTTGCGGTGGCAGGCCCAAAGGCGTGGAAAATACGGAACAGTGTTTAAAAAAAGACTTAAAACGCACCTTTTTGTAAAATCCTTTCATTAAATTAAATATTAGTGTAGGACTAAACAACGTTAATCTAAAGCGCCTTTGAGGTGATTTTTTTTTAACGAAAATGGCGCTATAAAAATTATCAATTTTTATTATTATTATTATTATTATTAATGTAGAGCTGTTGTATAGTTATCTTTACTTACATGAAATGTATTTATAAATAATTCTATAATGATACACTTATCATAAAGCTAATGGAAAATATTGATAATACGCGAGTGTAAACACTTTTTAATGTAAATGCGGCAGCCTAAGGTTAACAGCTTTCAATTGCAAACATTGGAATCCCGTGTTAAGGAAAAAAATATGTACTGATGTCAATCAGGACGTAATGATTGTTAAGTGTTATGTACAAACCATACGACTACAGCACTTCTATATACCTCATTAGCCGTTAACAGCACACCTGCAATGCAAATTAAAGTATTATCGTTAATATTATTAATATTTAAAGCATTAACTTTGTGGTTAGACATAATAACAGAATGTTAGTAAACTTAGTAAAAACCACTACCAGATTTACGGTCTACCGGTTTCGAGACGTACCCGTCTCTTCGTCACGACCAACACTACACTACTACATTCACAACACTAAACACCCCAACCGTAGTATTGTAAAACTATCACCACTATTGTTCACATGCGTGTTAATCTTGTCAGAGAAATTGAATTACTGAGCAATTCAGGGATCTAACGAGAGAGAGTGAGAGGGGGCGGGGTCTAAATTGGGAGTTACCACATCTCTTGTGAACGCTACATTGAACAAAGGGCTGTATGGAAAATTAATTTGGTTATTAATGAGAGGTACTCTAGACTTTAGACCCCGCCCCCTCTCACTCTCTCTCGTTAGATCCCTGAATTGCTCAGTAATTCAATTTCTCTGACAAGATTAACACGCATGTGAACAATAGTGGTGATAGTTTTACAATACTATGGTTGGGGTGTATAGTATTGTGAATGTAGTAGTGTATGTCTGTCCGCAAATTCATGTATCGTCCGTTATTTCGTTCGAATTTACGGCTAAAAAACAAATTAAACTACTTACGTACTTTTATTTTTACTGACACATAATTATACAATGAATTATTGATAATATTGTCAACTGCAAGTGCGCAAGTACCCAACTGGAGAATACAGGTTCCTATGTATTTATGTGCTACAAATAATACAACATACACGTTCTTATTTCTGCCATTATATTCAATAATAAAATTATGTAATTGTTTTTTGAACATTTTTAAAATAGCTAAGCAACTAATTAATTTTATACAATATATTCTCCTGTAATTTTGTTGAAAAGCTGCTCACTTTGGCTCAGGTTCATCCTAGTGAAATGGGTGGCTCATTTCCTTGTATATATGCATTTTAATACATAGTAAATAAAAAATAAATAAATGTAATATTTGTGAATTAAAAAATACAGGGTTATTTGGAAAACATTAATAACCTCGCGGGACTACATTCCTGCTTTGATTGTGAGTCGAAAATGTTCAAGCTATTATGACCTAATATCAATAGTTAAGGAGATATGCGACAATAAAGTTTGCATTTTTTTCAATATTTCCGATTATTTTGAAAAAAATTATTTAAAAGGTTTTTATTTTTATTTTATAAAATTATTTTGAAACGTTGGACTATTAATACAGTAACTTATATCGAATATGAAAAATTCATTCTCTTTAATACAAGTCAAATAAAATAATAAAAACAATCCAATTGGAATTTCTGCAGGGCTTTACTATTTTAATCAACTTGTATTGAAACAAATGAATTTTTCGCAAGCGATATAAGTTACTATAATGGTAGTTCAACCTTGTGTAAAATATAAGGCAGAAATATTGAAAAAAATGCAATCTTTGATGTCGCGTATCTCCATAACATTTGATATTAGGTCATAATACCTTGAACATTTTCGGCTCAAAATCAAGGCAGGAATATAGTCCTGCGAGGTTATTAATGTTTTCCAAATAACCCTGTATATAATATATAAATAAAAATTATCAAAAAACATGTATTTTCAAGGTCGCAGATATGAACAGGCGCCATTTATTTTTATGGAATGGTAATGGCTTCTGTTAAAGTACATATTTACGAGTGCTCGCTGTATTGAATTTAATGAAACATTATCGCTGGTAGAAATTAATTCCTATGCCGACGACGCGTCGTTCGAAATACGCAACGCGCCCGTAATCGAAAGTATTAGGCGTCTGATATACATGCTTATTTAGTGGCACGTGAGCATGCGCAGTATCGACCTTGACAGTGGCATGCTTATTAGTGGCATGTGTGTACGCACATTGCTAGAAATGAGCATGCCACCTAGTGGCATGCTCAAAAATCAACCGCCGGTTGATTTATAAGCATGCCACTGTCATTCACCATAGAGAAGGGGTATCTTTGGAGCATGTGTGAACAGGCTTGCTTATTTATGAGCATGCTTATGTCATTCGCGGGCTTCGCGGCTAGTATTATCAATGCGATCTTCTCAGTCCGCGACAGATGAAACAAATATGGCGCGTTGGGGAGATGATAAAACATTACTTTTCGTGACTTATTATAGGAATCACGAATGTCTGCGGAATACTCGGTCACCGTTGTGTAAAAATAATACAGTGAGAAATAATGTTTACGAAACTTTATTAATAGGCATGAATGATTCAAGTCTTACAATAAAAATTATATAAACTAAAATCAAAAATGTGCGGATGGAAACTCGGGAACTTTTTTGAATTATTTTTACTTGAATTTTCTATTTCAGTTTGCAAAGTTTCCATTTTGAACAAGAGCGTCTCTATTCTATGACAAGAGCATGCCACTAATAAGCATGTGTGTTTGATTGTTAGCTTTGGGCATGCTTATTTATGAGCATGCCACTAATAAGCATGCCAGTAATGAGCAATTGTGTACAGTTGTTAGGGCATGCTTATTAGTGGCATGCTCATTAGCATGCCACTAAAGAAGCATGTGTATCTGTACCTTTAAATTGATTCTAAAAATGCCTACCCATTACAGACCACCAAAATACTGTCACGACATGACTTTGGGAGGAAAATGAAAAGATTGCGTCACATCACATCAACCAATTATTTAGTTACATATTTTTACAAGTTCACATTACATTAATACTCTAAAATATACATAAAATAAAATAAAAATTATATAATGCTTCTAATTTTTTCATTCTAACAAACATGGACAAATTTTACATCATTCGATGTCGCCGAAGATCGTTACGTGTCGCACGTTAGACGGCGTTGATCTTGGAACCCGTGCGTTTCACACTTGCTCGGTGATATTGTGTCTCCTATAACTGATTGATTTTCAACACAATCATTAATTATTTAATTAACGGTACAACTCTTTACCTACTTTATTTTCAAAATAAGTTATAAATTAAACGTGTATTTGTCGGTTTACGACATTAATAATATTATTTTGATTTATTTAATTACCATATAAAAAATACTTCGAATACATAACTGAGAAAATTGATGTGAAAAATAGTTTTAAATTGACTCACCGTAAAACAAGGACAAAAGCTGAACAAAATTTACATATACAAAATATTAAATGATTGATTGCCAAAGTACACGGATATTCACGAACATATTAAAAGAAATGCAAACGAATTAAGAATTTTAAAAAGAAATACACAAAAATGTTTATATTAAAAGGACTAAAGGAATGCAATAATCTACCGGAGAATGTAAAAAACAGAGAAATATGTGCAAGAAGGAGTGCAAACTGCAGACGTCTCATTACAGAATAAAATATAATCATTAATTTTAATTAAACAACTTTATATTAACCACAACTAGTAACTCTACGTCTACCGGTTTCGATACCACTGAATCTTCATCAGGACGGATGCTAACTAACTATCCATTACTTTTTCTAGCGAACAAATCAATTTTTGAACGGAGGCGTGACTACAGTTATGGTGGGGGTAATTGAGAAGTGGACGCCGAAATGGGGAATGTATCAAGTAACGGGCTATTCATAAAATTTATCTGGTTATTAATTATTTTGGCTTTACTGTTCAGGCATTTTTCATTTCTAGTTTTTCTAAGTTATCTAATTTAAGACTTCTATTATCTACCTGCAGAATCTCGACACCGTTTTCCTTTTTAAACGTGTGGTCCGTTTCCAAAAGCTGGTTCGCGAATTCAGAAAAGTTATTGTCACTGAGACATCTAATGTGTTCACATCACTGAAACAGTCACTACAATATATATATACAATATATTTATAAATATCGGTATAATTTAAGCGGGTCGACTTTGTCTTTGCAGTTTATTATAAGTTTGGTATCGAAACCGGTAGACGTAGAGTTACTAGTTAATTGGTTAATACAAAGTTGTTTAATTAAAATAAATAATCTTGTCCAACCACAAAGTTAACGCTATACAAAAATACAAATAAATAAATAAAATATAATCATTATATAAAATTGAAAATGTGCATGGTACATATTAGTTAATGATAAAATTGTATTGCTAACTAAAAAATGTAACGCGATTGTCTCGAGTCGAAAATCTCATAAAAATTTCATTCGTGGACACGGGCCATTACATTTGTAAATGCGCACGTTAATGTGTCCTTAACTGTCTTTGAAAAATAAATTTAATTTAAATCAATTCAGAAACCTTAAAAAACTAAAAAAATATAGTCGACAGACTGGTTTTGCAGGAGGGATTCATTGCTTGAAAATAAATTATTTATTAGGGGTCATTACCACATTTAGCTGCAGGAAAAAACACGTCTGTTACTTGTATACATTATTATGAAAAATAAATAAAATACATTAGATGCATTAATTAAAAGGATGTTAATAAATAATAAAATATTTTATAAATCTAGAACGTTTTCAATCTCGGGTTCTGCGATTATCGATTTAATTTATATTATGATTTGTTAGTTATTAGAAAATTGAATAATCCTCCCTATTCTCAGTATAATTATATGGAAATTATCGAATGATGTACCTATAATATAATTACTTGAAAAATGATGTTGCAATTAGCAATTGGTGCGCACTCTACATTATCAAAAAAAAGCAATAAAATAGTGATAAGTAGCGAGATGTACAAATTATTTTGAAATACATAAATATAGATAGTATTAAATGTGTAGAAATATTATTCATATAATTTATTATTCTATTCACTTAAAAATAATGAATATAATATTTTTGCACATTAAATATATAAATGTGTTTTTAAATAAACTTTGCATCTTGCTACTTCGCTATGTGCTATTTTTTTTATCGTACTGGTAGCGGGCTTACTAAATATCAAACTTTTAACCGAAAATTTTGATGTCGCTTTTTGCCTTGTTTTAATGAAATTGTGTTAATATTTTTTTTTATGAAAAATGTACTATTCCAGTGCGAATGCAAGTCGCAGATTTATATGAAGGAAGAACTGCGTGAATGTTTGAATGCCAGGCGAAGAGTGTCAGACACATCAGAAGACAAACGTTAAAGTAAAAATGCTATTCGGAGATAATAGAAGAAATATTAGATAAAGAGTGAATGCAGAAAGAATAAATACTTCATATGAGAGGTTTATAAGCAAATGCGCCACTTTATCAATCGCGACGTATTGAAATACGATTATCACGCAAAGAGTGTCAATTTGACAACAGGCAATTGATTTTCAACATCAACACAGCTCGTATTAGATTCATTTTCATTGAATGGCGTTCTATCCTCTCTGCCTGCCCCTGCGGGGAAACGGCGTGATGGCAAAAACGTTTAGATAGTCAATGGCTGATTACAGACACAATGATGCATAGTGGTCAGTATCGATCGCGAAGTGGCCACCATACCCACCAAGCAAATGACAATGGCCAATATTGGTGGCGAAGAAGCCACTATAGCCGATCAATCATCACTCAACTGCTAGTATTCTATAATTACATCGGAATAAAATATGTTTTAATTAAAAAAAAAATAGAAATTTTCTTGTGCAACATTGTGAAAGGCTATTTAAAAAGATAAATTCAAAAAAGATTACTTTGTTTCGACAATAATAGCGTAGATTCAATTAAAAAAAAAATAGAAATTTTCTTGTGCAACATTGTGAAAGGCTATTTAAAAAGATAAATTCAAAAAGGATTACTTTGTTTCGACAATAATAGCGTAGATTTAATTAAAAAAAAAATAGAAATTTTCTTGTGCAACATTGTGAAAGGCTATTTAAAAAGATAAATTCAAAAAAGATTACTTTGTTTCGACAATAATAGCGTAGATTTAATTAAAAAAAAATAGAAATTTTCTTGTGCCAACATTGTGAACGGTATTAAAAAGATAAATTCAAAAAAGATTACTTTGTTTCGGACAATAATAGCTGGGTAATTAATAAAAAAAATAGACATTTTCTTGTGCCAACAATTTTTGGGTGAAAAAAAGGCGATTTAAAAGTAAATTCAAAAAAGAGTACTTTGTTTCGCAATAATAGCGTAGATTTAATTGAAAAAAAAATAGAAATTTTCTTGTGCAACATTGTGAAAGGCTATTTAAAAAGATAAATTCAAAAAAGATTACTTTGTTTCGACAATAATAGCGTAGATTCAATTAAAAAAAAAATAGAAATTTTCTTGTGCAACATTGTGAAAGGCTATTTAAAAAGATAAATTCAAAAAGGATTACTTTGTTTCGACAATAATAGCGTAGATTTAATTAAAAAAAAAATAGAAATTTTCTTGTGCAACATTGTGAAAGGCTATTTAAAAAGATAAATTCAAAAAAGATTACTTTGTTTCGACAATAATAGCGTAGATTTAATTAAAAAAAAAATAGAAATTTTCTTGTGCAACATTGTGAAAGGCTATTTAAAAAGATAAATTCAAAAAAGATTACTTTGTTTCGACAATAATAGCGTAGATTTAATTAAAAAAAAATAGAAATTTTCTTGTGCAACATTGTGAAAGGCTTTTAATATACTTTGTAATACACACACAATATGAGTTATTAATTTACAACTATAGTTTCGAGAGGAGCAGTCCCTCTCATCATCAGGTATAGTAATTATTATCAAAGTATATTAAAACATATTTGAAATTATAATGTTGCACCACGAAGTATCTGCCAAATCTTTCAATGATATTATTGTGAAAGGCTATTTAAAAAGATAAATTCAAAAAAGATTACTTTGTTTCGACAATAATAGCGTAGATTTAATTAAAAAAAAATAGAAATTTTCTTGTGCAACATTGTGAAAGGCTATTTAAAAAGATAAATTCAAAAAGGATTACTTTGTTTCGACAATAATAGCGTAGATTTAATTAAAAAAAAAATAGAAATTTTCTTGTGCAACATTGTGAAAGGCTATTTAAAAAGATAAATTCAAAAAAGATTACTTTGTTTCGACAATAATAGCGTAGATTTAATTAAAAAAAAAATAGAAATTTTCTTGTGCAACATTGTGAAAGGCTATTTAAAAAGATAAATTCAAAAAAGATTACTTTGTTTCGACAATAATAGCGTAGATTTAATTAAAAAAAAATAGAAATTTTCTTGTGCAACATTGTGAAAGGCTATTTAAAAAGATAAATTCAAAAAAGATTACTTTGTTTAGACAATAATAGCGTAGATTCCTCTCTCACGTGGTTTAATTAAAAAAAATAGAAATTTCTGGTGCAAAACATTGTGAAAGGCTATTTAAAAGAATAAATTCAAAAAAGATTACTGTTTTCGACAATAAGAGAGTAGATTTAATTAAAAAAAATAGAAATTTCTTGTGCAAACATTGTGACAAGGCTATTTAAAAAGCTAAATCAAAAAAAGATTACTTTGTTTCGACAAATAATAGGGGGGGCGGTAGATTTAATTAAAAAAAAAAAAATAGAAATTTTCTTGTGCAAACATTGGAAAGGCTATTTAAAAAGATAAACTTCAAAAAAAGATTACTTTGTTTCGACAATTAATAGCGGAGATTTAATTAAAAAAAAATAGAAATTTTCTTGTGCAACATTGTGAAAGGCTATTTAAAAAGATAAATTCAAAAAAGATTACTTTGTTTCGACAATAATAGCGTAGATTTAATTAAAAAAAAATAGAAATTTTCTTGTGCAACATTGTGAAAGGCTATTAAAAAAGATAAATTCAAAAAAGATTACTTTGTTTCGACAATAATAGCGTAGATTTAATTAAAAAAAAATAGAAATTTTCTTGTGCAATATTGTGAAAGGCTATTTAAAAAGATAAATTCAAAAATGATTACTTTGTTTCGACAGTAATAGCGCAGATAATACACATATATAAAAATGGTAAGAAACTAGATATTTTAGAAAAATTAGCGATTAAAAGTAACAAAAATATAATCAATATTCAAACTCTATCTATTACGTCCCCTCTTTTGCGCCTAATAAACACGCCCACATACCCAACGAACTCTTTAGTCCTTTAGTCTTAAGTTTAGTATTAGTAACATTACTGAAGATGATGCATTATTACAAAGTTATCATTTATTATATATATATATATTTAAAAAAATAAATAATATAAGAGGCTTTGGTGGTTCTTGCATAACCTCCCGAGCATGTATTACGGTGAAAGGTCCACCTCAGGCATCCATTTATGGAGCGGCTGACTGCCCGCACAAAGTTGTTGATTGCGTCCCGATACACGCCGACCTTTGGCCGAGTCATCCTTTGAATGTTGAGCGTCGCGAGGAAGTACTCCGGCCGAGGAATGTTCATTGCCAGAAGTTTCACCGCGCGCTGAACCGACTCCAGACTTCCAGTCTTGAGGAGTTCATCCAACGCCGACACTTTTATCTCGAAAGGGACTCTTAAAGTGTATCGTTATGTACGGTTTAATTTTCTATCAGTGTAAAATTTAAAATGCAACACAAGGAAGAATGTAGCCTATGTTAACCGTTCAAAAGAATAAGTATCAATAAGAATAAGAAGAAAAGAATTTGAGTCAGATCGGTCGGACGGTGGAGATTTGTATAGAAAATATATCGCGGGAGGGAATGCGGTAAAGGGGGAGGGAGAAATGTCGATTATTAATTATTATACAACGGGTCCTAAAGAATAAGTAGGCAAAAATTAGATCAGATCGGTCGAACGGTACAGATTTGCACGGAAAATATTTTTATTTATTTATTTTAACAGTTACAAAACCTATTAGAGTAATTTGATGTTACACAAAATACCTTTTATAATATAAAATAAAAAAATAATTTATGATATAAAATGACAAAGTAAATATAAGATAACAAAGATAAAATATATAAAATAGAGAGTAAATATAAAATAACATAATTATGACAAATGTAAGACATAATAAGGGCATAATAATAGACATATGGTGGGAGAGGGAGGGGTAAAGGGGTAGGGAGAAATGTCGCTTTTGTTACCCACCGGGACCCAAAGAGTAGATATGCAAAATTTGGGTCAGACAGGTCAAACATGTAGATTTGTACAGAAAATATATCAGGGGCCCACTCCCTTAAGGACAGGGACAGGGGCTGAATGTTATCTATGTACACCGCCTGATTTTTGAGAATCAGTTTGCGAAATTTGGGTCAGATCGGTCGAACAAGACAGATTTTCATGGAAAATATATCATCGGGAGGGGTGAAGAGGGACGGTGTAAATGTCACTTATGTTACCTCCCGGGTCCTAAAAATAAGTATGCAAAATTTGGATCAGATCGGTCAAACGAGGTAGATTTGTATAGAGAACAGATAGACAGACAGACAGCGGCCGTATATTGAGTTTTATAGGCATAGATATTAATAATATCACCACAGTGTGTTTTTGAAGAAGTAAATAATTATTTATTACAAATAATGACCCGAAAGAGGTCTTCGCATTGAAACACCTCATGAATTATTAAAACGGACATAATAACACGCTATTCTCGACGCCAACAATTCACAATGCACCCACATCTTGCACGAGCGCTTTGTGAATTAGCTGAAGATTTTCGAGACTTTGTATACGTTTAAAGAGTATAAATATAGACACAATAACGCCTCATTTTGGTCCCTTTGCGTGAGTGTGGCCACACATGTTCTGCCGCGGGTTAGCGGGTCAACACGGGCGTGATGTGACGTCTGTTGGACCGTTTTGTTAGAAGGTATCGGGTATTTTTAAATTTTTTTATTTATTTTATTTTTTATTTATTAGAGACACTAATAGGATAATAGGTACATGATACTCAGATATTAAACATTATATTGAAGACTATGCCCATTATCCCAATTATAATTGTCTTCGGCACGCTCTAGTAACATGTATTTTTGCAATTAATTATATTTTACATGTACACATATGTATATTATATATTTTGTGTTTGAGTGTAGTGCGATTAGTATTTAATGAATGATTGATTTAATGGATCTATAGGTTCGTGTCATCGTTTAGAAAATGGATGTTGTGTATGAGTGAGTTTTTGAACGAAGATAAGATATCTGCAAGAATATCAACATCAATGTTAGGGTCAGCACAATACAAATTATATGTGCGACACAACCTTGTAATGGGAGAAAAGTAACCGACATTATCAGTGTGCTGACTTATTCTGAAGAACTCCGGGTTTATTATACGGGGTTTAACATGCAAATTTATAATAATAATAATAATTGGATAATTTGTATAGCGCCGTTTTCGCGAAATACTCACCTCAAGGGCGCTTTACACAGAGAAATTATTATCTTACAAGACAACTTACTGCTAGAAAAGAAAAAACTTATTTACTATTACTTATTCACTAGGTGGCATACAAGAAGTGGAATTAAAATTGAGTACTATAATAGTTTGTGAGTCCCTGAAAGAATTATGTGTTTTCGCGGAGTGCACAATATGAGTGGAAAACATTAGCTAGCGTTTGTGGTTAGATTTTATAGGTTTTTATAGGATTGTCTAAATAAATGCGTCTTAAGTTGTTTTTTGAACAGTGGTAAGCTGTCAGTTTGTCTCAGTTTGTTAGGTAGTTTGTTCCATAACTTTGGTCCAGCCACCGCGAAAGCACGATCACCGAAATTAGTTTTGTGGACGCGATTTACTTCAGCTAACCTATTTGTATTAGATAGAGAGAGAGAATCAATAGCTCCGCTGAGAATCTTGTGTAGCACAACGAGATCGGATATTTTCCGTCGGGACTCAAGTTTGTGCATCTTGAAAAAGGCAAGTCGATCTTCGTAGCTGTGAAGGTTGTTGTGTTGACCAGCTTTGTATGACAAAATACGTAGAAACTTTTTCTGCACTCTCTCGATTCTCGTAATATGTGTTGTGTAATAAGGTGACCAAATAACTGACGAATATTCCAATATACTTCGTACTAGTGATGTATAGAGAATTTTTAGACTTTGAGGATTTTTAAAGTCTTGAGTAATTCTGGTGATAAATCCCAACATAGTATATGCCTTGTTTGTGATATTATCAAAGTGGTTTCTAAAAGTGAGTTTAGAATCTAGCATGACGCTAGTATTCATTAGAGCATTAGGATTCTTAACAATATTATTATTTGAAGTCATTGTACCAAACATACATGCATCCCTGTCCATGTGTGCTGGTGGTTCATCAATTGAATTTTGCGGAATCCCTGATATTTCCGGGCATTCTGATATGGATAGTCGCTCTACATTGGCCACGCGAAGTTGTAATTTTTTTATGGTGTTATTTTTTTCTTTAATTTACTTTTTAAGACATGTTACCTGTATCGGACAGGTAGAATTATGACGACGGGATGATGATGATGATGATGATGACCCGTCTGATATGACGATGTGATGATGATGATGACCCGTCTGAAGTCAAGAATGTTGGCCCTTACGGAGGGCTCAGGTCCGTTGTATGGGCCCACCTCGCCTCCAAGCGGATAGTCGGCGCGGGCACTGAGCCGGCGATATGTGACATCTCCGACGGAGGGCGTTGGAAAAATTCCACGAAGAAATTACATTTTTGGTCTTATCTTGTAAAGTGTTGAAATATTTGAAATACTTAAGAAAATGAAATATTTAAGTTTGATGAAATATTTAATGAAATATTTAATGAAATATTTAAGAATTAGATAAGACATTTGTAAATGTAATATTGAATAAAATTGATGTTTCGTGGTCTTGATATACAGGGAAAGCTCGCGCGATGGGAATACAATCATTTTTAAATCGCGCGGAGCGCCGCGGACTATCATAGAATGGCCGCTATTTTGATGGAATTTATGTAAATGTCCTGCCTCGAAGAGGCGAGGAAGTAAAAATACATAAGTATTTAAATGTGCCAAATGAGTCCTTTGTGTGGTATTGTAAAGTAGAAATTAAAATAAAAAATGTTTAAATTGAGAGTAAAATATCTCGCGTGGGCCCTAATAAACTCGCTTGACCGCGCCGCCTGTATGTATACAGCCCGCGCGGGTAATGGAAAAAACCCGGCGCCATAGTGGCGCCGTGCGGCTGGAGTCGAGGGCCAAAGCGAATATTTTTGAACTCTGATTACGGACGTTACAGACATCCCAGCGAGCTGAAACATTTTTTATTGTGTTCCTCATGTGAACATCTACGGGAGTGATATGTTTTTGCTTATCTGAAACTTGGCTAGTGCGCTTTGTTTGAGGTGACACACTTTGTCTGCCTATTACGCAATTAATATCTATCCGACATACTTGAAAATATCACCAAAGGATGCGCTTGGTTGAGATCTATCTAATGGTATAACTTAGAATCTCGTAAAATCATGTTTACTATTTTTAACCGAATTAAATGTAAATTAATTCTTGAAAATGCCGCGGTAAATCGGCATATTTTGTTGAATAACTAGGTAAATTCACTCTTGCGGTTCCAGTAAACGACATCATCCTATGGGCAAGACATAGATTGGTATAGATGATGTGTTAAAATCCCCGGGGGGGTGGCGTTTAATTTGCTATCGATTAAAATATTTAATTTTAATCCGCGAATCGGCACGGGAGGCCGACATTTTGCGCTCCGAGCGCCCGGTGAATCGAGCGCGCTGATTGGTCGGCGGCGCGAGTCAGGGGGAAGCTTTCCGCACTGTATAAATACTGCGCCGGGCGGGCGAGTGCCTCATTCTGCTGGGAGCCTCTGCCGAGTACGCCTACTGGAACATTTATTCTGCGTTTCACTTCACACCCTGCTTGACCCCTGCTTTTCTTCTTTGGATTTGGACTCTGGATTTTCTACTGACTTCCGCATTTGGACTTGGCTACGATTTTGGATATATTGGACTTGTTTTTACCACCTGAGGCGACGACTTGGCACGGATTTTGGACTTGGAGAATTTTCTGCGCTCTACACTCCCGGCCTGCTAGTACATCGGGGCTTCGGAAGCGAACTCAGCGGACCGCACCTGCTATTTAATTGTTTCCGTGGGGAACATTACCTCATTTGTCAGTTTGGGGGTACAATCTAGTTTTGCTAACTAACTAACTAACTTACCATCACGCCGTTTCCCCGTGGGGGTAGGCAGAGAGGATAGAGCGCCGTACTCTTCTGTCCTGACATACAACTTTCGCTTCGTCTACATTCATACATCTTCGCATGCAAGCTCGACGGTTGTTCAGGCTTCTAACAGGATCATCTTCCAGTATCTGGTTAATATGGTCGTGCCACGTCTTCCGTGGTCGCCCTCTCTTTCTGGCGCCGTCAACACTTGCATCATATATCTTTCTTACCATTCTTTCCTCATTCATTCGCTCAACGACCCTATTTTTAGTCTATGTATTATGCTACGATCAGCTTTACATTCATTCCTAATATCTTCATTCTTTACTCTATCATACATGGATTTACCACACATACGTCTAAGGGACCTCATCTCCACTGCGTTCAATCTACTTTCGTTCCTCTTCTGCCAGATCCAGGCTTCACTTCCGCTAGTTTCGCCTCGGTAGACATATTTCTATTAGAAATTATTGCATTCAAAGCACCGGTCACCCTATTCCCGGCAGTCACTCTCCTCTCTATATCTAGTTTTGCTATTATATCATATTGATTACTGATGAAATCTCTCGTAATTTTGGCTTCGTTGTTTTCTTGTTGAATAATTTTTATAATATATTTTTTTAAGATTTCGAAATTTGTGTCTATATATTTCAAAGTTTTATTACAGTCACAATTTGTTATTTGTGTAGGCGGTCACTTGCTTCTTGTTTGTGCAGTAATATTTTTGTTTTCTCACAATATTGTGGTTTATTAAACAAGAGTACTTTTATGGTATTAATTCACTGTACACTAACTTTTGGTAATTGTCACCTTAAAAAAAAAAGTTGTTACGCTCCCCCTGGATATATTTGTATGGACAGAATTATAATTAGTGGTACCTTCTTTAAGTTCTAATTATTTTAAAGTATTTTTTAATTATTAATTAATTAATTAATAAACTTAAACAGATAATAATTAATTAATAAACTAAAAAAAACTTTATTAAACATTAAGTTGTTTTTTTTGTCCCATCACTAGCAGTTAGTAAATGCACTTATCTCATCCGGCACTATTTGATTTTATTACATGTTTTTTAAATATATATTCTTTTTTAAGGGAGCGATTTTGTGCTTTTATTATGTTTATTGACATGAATAATTATTTTTAATTATCTTAAAAGATTATAAAAATAATCCAGGTAGATGCAACACGCCGGAAACGGGGTTTTCCGGGGTAATTGGACCCGGCGTGTAACATGGGTGACATTTCACCCTTCCCACTTTACTCCTCTCCTGATATATTTTTCATATAAGTCTGTACCGTTTGACAGATTTGGCCTAAATTCTGTATACTTATTCTTTAGGACTCGCAAGAAAACAAAGGTCACATTTCCTTCCTAGACATCCCAACTATCCCAGCCTAAATTAAATGGAAACATTGTTTTTATTAGAGGCTTTGCAAAACAATGGAACCTTTGTTTTCTCAAAAACAAATTTGTTTTTAACTTAATCCTTAACCCGTACAACGCCGGGTGCGAATGGCTAGTAATTAATAAAAATGAACTTTGTTTTATTGGTAAATTATGGAAGACTTACCTATGTGCTACTTATACACTACTTATAAATTTGAATGTACACATTCTTTGACTAATGGTTGGCATAATACCCTTTTACTGGGTGACATGCCAGAAAATTATTTAAAAAAAAAGTAACCCATAAAAACCAAGTTTTTACTATACTCCCTTTCTTTGTAAAATAAAACAATAATTAAAGACGAATTAAAACATATAACATAACACTAAACTTACAGAAATTTAAAATATTTCTAAAATGTCAGATTTTTTGAGATGTCAAGATTTTGATAGATTCAATTATCATCAATATCGTACCTTATGAATTTCCAGCGTCAACTAATTTAGTCAGAATCAGATTTAAGTAATGTAGAATTCTTCATAACTAAGCAGAAATCTAAAAGAAATAAATAATTATTTGATTTTTTCCCAAAAAACCCAATTTTGCTGTCATCTGTGAACCAATTGTTTTGTAAATTTTCGAAATTCGTAGTGATGTACCTATTATACCGACGGAGTAATTCAAATTTTAAATATTCCGTGGCGTCGTCGTTAGGCCGCCGTTGGTAGTAATCAAACTTTTGTGACGATTCCAATTTGAAAAAACCATTAAAATTTCTAAAAATCCAAAATTAAACTTTAATTAGTTATTTTTTTTAACGAAAATTTGATAGATCTTCTTGATCGTCGCCACGAGTCCGCTTGCCAAGTTTTAGCTCGATTGGATCACGGGAAAAGGGTCAAAAATCGATCAAAAGTTTTTGTTGACGGCAAGCAAGCAGACGCCACGAGTTATGAAAGGTTATGAGTTATGAAAGAAAAAGGGAGTAATGAAGATGGTTTTGAGAATATTGTTGTATATGTGATTGGATGTTTTTTTTTTAAATATAGCATTATCGGATTTGGTTACACAATTTTATCACCCACTAGTATGCGTGACCTCCATAAGTAAACATTGTAGGTACGTAAAGTGCCGTCAGGTGAAGACGGTACGTGGAGATAATGTGGTCGCCCGCCTTACGCCCATACATTAACCCATCTGTTGTTCAGAGTGAAGGAAAATTTGCAATATAATGAATAGTTTTGCAATGATGAATATTCAGGCTGAGTACTCTTTAGGTTCTTCTCTCTTAATTCTGCATCTTCATATCTCTTCTTCTTTTATACGTCATATTACTTTAAATTTAGTCATGTCTCGAGCGTTTTCCAAGCGGGGTCGCTTCTGGTCCATCTTTAGCAGATTCTGCATGAATTTTGCAGTTATACTCGTCCAGCCTAAACCCTAGGCCAGGATTGAATGTTCCGATCCAATGCTTGTTGGGGAAGTGGACCAATATAATTGAATAACCTCGTTCGCAAGTTATCGGACTACGATACGACGATCTTGCATGACCGACAAGTCCGCACCTGGTCGATCGGCTTCTTCAGGGTCTACTGGGACGCAATTCGTTGTCCACTGATGTGCGGCCATCCATGAAGCTGTCCACTGATTTGCGGCCATCTTTGAAGCTGTCCACTGATGTACGGCCATCTTCGAAGCTGTCCACTGATGTACGGCCTTCTTTGAAGCTGTCCACTGATGTAGCCATCTTTGAAGCTGTCCACTGATGTACGGCCATCTTTGAATCTGTCCACTGATGTGCGGCCATCTTTGAAGCTGTCCACTGATGTGCAGCCATCTTTGAAGCGTTTATCCGCGAGATCCCCGAAAGCCTGTTGGATCTTATAAATAGTTTTCCCTCGGGTATCGCCAAGCTTTTGGAAAAATGTACTGCAAAATCACTGCTCCAGTGGTCGCTGTTCAAGACTGGCTCAGAGGCTGGCTGTCAGCGACTAACGCTTTCTGCATGCGCGTGAATGTCTCCTACACATCTGTACCAAAGCTCACCATCCGCGCTTTATTGTTGAATTGTTTGGGTGGAAAGAAAAATGTTCGACATTATTTGGGCACGCCGCGTATGTACGATTTTAGTGGCCAAATCTGACTATTGTTTATTATAATTATCAATACTTCGTCTATGGTATTTTTATCATCCATAGAAGAAAGAACACAACTTCATAATGAATTTCTAAATCTCACGGGCCCACATATACCTGCTGAGGGTATACGAAGAAGGTGTCAATTTAGGAGGAATCTACTATGCAGATCCAGTACAGCCTTGTAGATTATGCAATATTACGTACGCATGGTGTCTTGCTTCTGAATTTTTTTAAAGAAATATATGCAAACAAAATATATACATAGTTTTATTAATATATTTTTAATGGAAAACCTTGTCGGTATTTTTAAATAACCTGTTTTTCACGGCCTGGTTCAAGGGTAAAATAATGAAAAAATACTTGACAGTCTGTTCCTCTTGCAAAAACACAGACTCATAGTCCCTTCGTAGAAGCATTCAGAATAAATATTTTATCACGACCATGTCAAAATAAACTACCACATTCACTCTCCTTTATGCCAGGCTACAAAGCCAAGGTAATGAATATGAACAGTGAATTTGTTGACACATTTCATCAAAACTTGTCAACGTGAGAGTCAAGAGACTGCTCCAACCAAATTTCAAATGTTAATTATTTGTGTGGAAATAATTCTAAAACCTAATTTTGTCTGCTAATTAGGTATATTGCTAATAACTATTTTTTATGTTCACTAGCTGTTCGTACCCGGCGTTAAGGATTAAGTTGAAAATAAATTTGTAGGGGGAAACAAAGGTTCGATTCAAACGGTATAGATTTGCATCGAAAATATATCAGGGGGAGGGGAAAGGGTTAAAGAAGTGGGAGGAAATGTCACCTATGTTATCTGTCGGGTCTTAAAGAATAAGTTTCCAAATTTTGAATCCGATTGGTTGAACGGTACTGATTTGCATCGAATATAATATAAGGGGAAGGGGAAGGCGTAAAAAAATAGGGGGAAATATCGCCTATGGTACCAGCCGAGTTCTAAAGAATAAGTTTCCAAATTTTGAGTCCGATCGGTCAAACGGTACAGATTTGCATCAAAAATATAATATCAGGGGGAGGAAAGGGGTAAAATAATAGGGGGAAGTGTCGCCTATGTCACCCGCCAAGTCCTAAAGAATAAGTTTCCAAATTTTGAGTCCGATCAATCGAACGGTACAGATTTGCATCAAAAATATATCAGGGAAGGGGAAGAGATAAAATAATAGGATGAAATGAAGGCGTCCCTATAAAAAGGGTATATATAGTAGATCAGTCAAAAATATTGTATTATTTTAAAATGATGTATATAACAGTGTGTGCGGTATTTATTTTCCATGATTTCAACTCAATCTTGCCGAAATTCGACCTCAAAAGTAACAAAGCTAACGTGGAAAAAGAGTCTATAGTCTATATTCCTGTATATTAATCTGGTAGTGACAAATATGACGGATGCCGATAGTTCCAAGATATCACTGGGATTGCTAAATAACATAAAAAACAAAGAAAGCATAAATAAAAGGCATTTGAATGAAAATGAAAAAATCGGAGATTCTGGTTACTTATTAAAGTGTTTTTCCTCTCTCCTGTAAGATTGTACTTATGCGTATAGACGCCTTCAAATGTCGCTTATGATCCAACTATTATTATCATTATTTATCCTAACGCGTGCGTCGATATCCGAGGTTAGTTCAAGCTGCTAAGCTTTGTCAGGCAAAAGGACCGACAAATTAACAAAAACCCTTTCAGGCCGACGCCCACGCGCCGGGTGGAGCGACCGTTGCCCCCCGAGCACTGAGGCGCCATTGATTCCCCTTTTAATCTTTTTACCGGATTTTATTTGGCTGCATTCGGTTTTACGGCATAATTAATTTGCCTCAAACACGACCCCTTGTTCGGCCGTGTCGTAAAATAATATCCATGTTGAGCATGCCGCCGGAACCACCGCGCGCCATCTCGTCGATCACGGTTCTAGACACGTGGGTAATATTTATTTATTTATTTATTTAACGCCCTTGTGGGCTTTAACAAAAATACAGAATATAAATTTAAAAAGAAATGTCATAATACAGATAAAAGGTACAAATAATAATAGTTAAAGGTAAAATAATAATACAGAAAAACATAAGACAGATAAAATAATAATACAGAAAAATTTACTATCCATTTCCATTTCGATGAAATGTAAAGAATTTTTTTAATTTTTTTTTATTTAATTAATAATACGTATATAAAAAAAAAATTTTCTACAATCATACATAAATGTTTACAAATCTATATTTTTTGTGTGTATATACCTCACCAAAAAGAATTATATTCTTGTGTGTGGTGAGGGATAACCACTTACAATCAAAGGTATAGGTAGTGTAATCTAATTATATAACAATTGGAAGGAAAGAAAAGAAAATCTAATACATCAAATCTTAGTTAATAATACAGTATATAGAATAAGCAGTCAAGTAAACAATAATATAAATAATAAGCAGTTAAGAACTCAATCAAAGTCAATTCTATAATAATGAGAATCCATTCGGGTTCACTGGGGGAATATGCATGCAGGGCGCAATTGAAAATATTCACCATCGTGCAAAATAAATTGGACAAATCAAATAATTATACAGGTATCTTCATCGATTCGTGGGAAGTACTAGACGGTATCTCCACACGAACAACCCGTATCAGAACCAAAAGAAAACGGGACTGACCAAGCGGCCCCAAACATTGTATCAGCATTATCCTAAACACAGTTATATTATCAGCAAAAATGTCAGCCGCCTCCGCATGTTCATTCCCTAATGAGTGTAATCTGGGAATTACAGAGTTTGCTAATGCATTAGTTCTGATATTTCCACCATAATAGAATAATGCACTGTGTCTTGATGACCTCAATGGGGCGTACAAGTCGATCAGACTAACAATCTGGGGGCAATCAATCATGCTGTTATATTAGTCACGAAAACTTCTTCTTCTTCATCCCCTGTGTCCTAATGGGGTCGGGGTTAATAACTTTGTCTTGAAAGTCGACCGTTACATAAATGGATACAGAGGGAAGACTTTATTACACAGAAATGCTGTAATGCAAGAAGCCACCATAGCCTTTGATTATTATTTTTATTTTTTAACTAGCTGTAACCCGTCAAAAATGACAGAAAATTGGTTCGCGTCTTTGATGAGACCGGCGGTTCGGGTTGGTGGCAATTTTTTTAGCCGCGAATTCAAACGAAATTGCGGACGTTACACGAAGTTACGGGGACAGACAGACAGACGAACGGACAGAAAACGAAATTATTGTATTTGATTAAAATCACCGGCCAACAAAACTTCCAGTTCCGAAACTAGAAAATATTTACAAAAAATCTCTATATTGTAGAAAATATACATGCGAAATTTTAAAACAACTTCAAAATACCAAACAATTTAAGCAAACTAATATATATTTAGGAATAAAGAATGTCAATGGCCTCCCTACATGAATTAAAAGACAACTGTAATTAATCAAATAAAGAAATTGAGTGAACACTACGAAAAACAAATTTACTATAATTATTTTTTTAAATACATGTATACAAAATATTTAATTATATAAAAGTATAAGTCCCTCTTCAAGCAACAGATTAATTCTCTTTTTGGATACGATAGCGATATATTTTTTGTTTTTATTCATAGTTTTAGAAAACTATACAAAAATTGAATAAAATGTATGTATTATCAAATAAATAAAGTGATAAAAAAAAATTCTTGGTACATGCTATGGTTCCAGATGATTCCACTATGTTAGACACCTCTGAGATAAGTGGTCGCACTTATTTCCAAACGCCTGTTAGGTACTCTCTTAATTTATTGTCGCTTATTAATGTCGCCATAATTATCATTTAACTTATCATCCAGGGGAAAATAAGTAGTAAAAGAAGCGTAAGAAGACGTCGCATCTGATGGCTGCTAACTTGAGGGATTGGTATAAGTGTAACTCGACTGAGTTATTCCGTGCGACGGTAAATAAAGTCGTTGCTAGAATGATCGCCGACCTCCGATTCGAGATGGCACCATAAGAAGAAGATTATTGTCACAGTTTGTTTTCTGTGGTCTACTGTGTCGCGCTGTCAAATAACAACTCTCCGCGCACGCCCGCTCACCTTTTATACAAAACGTTAATTTCGCGATGCCTCTAGAACTTTCTACTACTTTCTCCACATTTCTAGTAGTTTATAAATATTTCTAGTAATTACGAGAATAGCCCAGTTGATTATAGATTCATGTGGACCTTTCCAGAGACTCCCGTGAAAATATTTACATTTAAAATCAAACATAATAATTACGTTGTCTGTCCGTCTTGCCTGTCCATCCTTCCTTCCGTCATATGTAGCGCGGTCATGCAGGGCATGTCGTCATTATTATTTCCCGTGATTTTTACGGGTGCACGGCTATTTTATGAGGTTTCAAAATCAATTGTAAAGCGCAGTGAAATAAATCCGTTGCCTTTGCGGCGCTGTGTTTTGAAAAGAGTGATTTACACCCGTCAGGCACGATTCCGTTTCGGTTCGACACACGAGGGCTCGCTTCACACAAAGATGTAAATCTCCTTTAAATCATTTAAATATTTCGGTGAGTAGCCGCCATGTTTTATTTATGTGCTCGTACACTGCACCCAGTGTTTACGGTGGACTGTACACTGTAGTCCGGACCGGACTAACTGAGGACTGCGACCATAAATCATAATCGGTCGTATTCTCAAAATAGGAATTTTGGGATTCCAACATTAGAAGAGAATAGAAATAAAAAATAAACGATAAGTCAGTGTTTATTTCTTTCAATTTGAGAGAGAGGGAGACAACGCGACGATGCGACGCGAGACGTGACGGTTATCCGTCAAACGTCAAAATATTAATACGAGTCCAACGCGGCAATGGCACTTCTAAAACCTATAAAACTCAATGTCTGTTTGTCGGCCTGTCTGTCTGTTCTCTATACAAATCTACACCGTTTATCCGATTCGATTCAAATTTTGAATACTTAAGCTTTAGGACCCGGCGGGTAACACAGGTGACATATCCCCCCTATTCTTTTACCCCTTCCTCTGCCCCGATATATTTTCGATGCAAATCTGTACCATTTGTCCGATCTGACCAAAATTTAGAAACTTATTCTTTAGGACCCGGCGGGTAACATAGGTGACATTTCCTCCCTCCCTTTTTACCCCTTTCCCTCCCCTTGATATATTTTCGATGCAAATCTATACCGTTCGAATCGAACCTTTGTTTCTGTTTCTCCCCACAAATTTATTTTCAACTTAATCATATCATAACTTGAACATATAAAATAGTTATTAGCAATATACCTAATTAATCTGTATAATTTGTCCGATCGGACTCAAAATTTGGAAACTTATTCTTTAGGACGCGGCGGGTAACATAGGTGACATTTCTTCCCTATTCTTTTACCTCTTCTCCTCCCCCTGATATATTTTTGATGCAAATCTGTACCGTTCAAATCGAACCTTTGTTTCCCCCCACAACTTTATTTTCAACTTAATCCTTAACCCGTGCAACGCCGTGTACGAACAGCTAGTTTGCTATAATTTTACAGGAAGCTGTGGGAGGGGAAATTAATAAGTGCAGTGCTTTTTTTTACTAATAAAGTTTTAATTAAACTAATGCTGTATTAGTACTTATTTCATGTAATTTTAGTCGAAACGTGAAAACTGTGAGGTTACGTTTGCGATAGGTATTTCGGTAATCATTTTCTTAAGGCATTGCAGACATCGGACACCGCAAATAAATGTATTTAATTTGAGAGAGATACATGCCAATATACAACTAACACTTCGCTCAGCATCAACATCTAATACAAATAGGTTAGCTGAAGTAAATCGCGTCCACAAAACTAATTTCGGTGATCGTGCTTTCGCGGTGGCTGGACCAAAGTTATGGAACAAACTACCTAACAAACTGAGACAAACTGACAGCTTACCACTGTTCAAAAAACAACTTAAGACGCATTTATTTAGACAATCCTATAAAAACCTATAAAATCTAACCACAACAACGCTAGCTAATGTTTTCCACTCATATTGTGCACTCCGCGAAAACACATAATTCTTTCAGGGACTCACAAACTATTATAGTACTCAATTTTAATTCCACTTCTTGTATGCCACCTAGTGAATAAGTAATAGTAAATAAGTTTTTTCTTTTCTAGCAGTAAGTTGTCTTGTAAGATAATAATTTCTCTGTGTAAAGCGCCCTTGAGGTGAGTATTTCGCGAAAACGGCGCTATACAAATTATCCAATTATTATTATTATTATTATTATACAAATCTCATTATTTGAGTACAACGAACACCGAACACTGACGTATACCAACACCTCGATTTTTATTTTTTTTATTCTCGTCCATTAAGTGTTGGGATAACAATCTTAAGATCCTAATATTGCTATTTGCGATACTAATATCGCAGTAGGGATGCACAGTGCTGTAAACGCTATTTATTTATTTATTTATTTGACAATAAGCTTTTTATTTATTTATTTATTTGACAATTAGCTTCCTGCGTGTGCGCTCCTGAAGATTGAGTGAAGTGCGTATAACCAAAAAGCTGCAAGAGCAGACCTGAAAGATGCTGTTTTAGGAGATCAATCGCCGCCATTGATTATGAATTTACAGGATGACGTCACCGACACAGACGATGATGACGGCGGTGATGATATACAGGGTGTAGTCCACAATACTTTACAGGTGAATTCCTGTCTTGATTACGAGTCGAAAATGTTCAAGCAACCATGACCTAATATCAATAGTTATAGAGTTGTGCAATTATCAAAATTTGCATTTTTTTTCAATATTTTTAGAATTTTTTACAAATCGTTGAAGTATCATTACAGTAACTTATATCTATTACGAAAAATTCATTTGTTTTAATAAAACTTAAATAAAATAAGGTTTTTATCATTTTATTTGACTTGTATTAAAGGGAATGAATGTCAGAAATATTGAAAAAAAATGCTTACTTTGAAATCGCATATCTCCTTAAGGGGGGCGGGGAGGATAAGGTTTTTAATTTTTTTTTTGCATTTTCTTTTTAATTTTTTGAATGCATGTATAACATTGCAAGAATATTGTGTCAAAATTTCAAGACAATCGGAGTAAAATTTACGAAGTTATAAATATTTGAGCGATGCTGAGACAAAAAGATGCTTTAGATCTTCTTAAAGAAAGCTCTTTGCTGTATGGACCTGGCGTCGACGACTAGGTGTAAGTATACAATATTGCAGAGTATTATTTTGAATTTTATAGTGTGCAAAACTTTAAAGCATTTTTCTGAGCCTGAGAACGAGAAAAAGAGAGAACCCCAACAGCCTACCTAGACAATGAGTTGGGACAGTGCAAAGAAGAAGAAAATACTTGTTAAGTACTGTAGAATAGCTCTGTTACACCCTGTATATCTATAATCATAATCGTATTTATGTTTATACTGATAAATTGTTTTGTATTAATTGTGTTGTATTTATTTATTTATTTATTTAATACACGGTACAACGTACCATTAAAAAAACAATGTATATAAAGATGTTTAGATTGATAGGTAATAATAAAAAAGGAGATAAGCTATAATTCTATCAAAAACAATTAATAAAGTGATATATAAAGAAAAATAAAACATTAAGTGAATAACATAAAGCATAATAAAATTACATCAAATGAAATAATAGTTATCAAATCAAATATGAAAGTCAACAATCAATAAAGCAAGAACAAATTAAAATAATTATGTCTGAAATTCAAGAAGCAACAAAATTACAACAAAATGAAATAATTGTAAACAAATCAAATCTGAAACTCAAGACGCAATAAAAATGACAGTAAAATAAAATGAAATGTAAAATTCAAAAATCTAAAAACAAGAGATAGACATGACATCAATAACTAATTATAAACGACCAAATTCGTCCAGAAGAGCTTTCTTGTAGGCGGCTAGTGTTTCCGAAAAAACATCCGATAGGTAGCCGTACTCGTTTCCTAACCTATGGAGTCTTCTAATAGGTGAGCTATAGAGATAATCTACACTAACATTGTCACAATGAAAAGATATACTTTGTCTAGTGCTCCTGGAAGGGATGTGATAAGGGGTGGGATATTGAAACATTGATTATTTTGACGTCGCGTCGCGTCGTTCGGTTTTGATACCAATCAAATTTTTTTTTAAATAAACAAATATTGAAAACAGCGAGAGCAAGCGAATACGGGTCTTACAGCGAAGAACTCAAGTGCTGAATTGGCGTTTGTCGTAACATCGGCGCGCAAGGTCCAGCGTGTCTGACATCAAAATATGGTCGTCGTTTAAACGTTCGCTAACAACTTCCTCCATCAAAATGTCAATTGTGGCACTCGACGCTAACTGGTCGCGCGCGTGAAGTCGGAATAACGGCATTACCGGGCGTGAGGAAGAATAGGCGGCTCCGAAACTGCCGTCAGCCATTGCTCGGTGGCGAGTCAGGGCTGCAGTGCAGAAGCCAGTAATTTATTTAGTTGTTGTAACAATGCACGTGATATGATAAAAGGTCAAGCTATACGAGATAGGGATGGGTCGTCCATGTCCGTCCATCGACGAGACGATCAACTAGTTGAATTCGTCAACTAGTTGATCTATTTTCAACTTTATAGATAAAAATTAAATCTATTATAATTTTGTTTACACCACTTTTTATTGATTTTTTACATGTTTCGGGAACAATGTTCCTTTTCTCAAATTGAGCCTTAAACTAAAGTTGACAAATATTACAGATATATTTATTTATTAATAATGTCACCACAAAGTGAAAGCCTGACTTTGAAAGATTTATTCTTCAATAAATTTCTAGATAACATCTCAAATGTAAAGTATTTTTAAATTATGTATTTATGTATCCCTAATACGATATAATGTATATAGTAGACTCACGATTATCCGGATAAAAGATCCCGGATAATCAATTTCCCGGTTAATCCAAACGCATTGAAAAGATTAACAAAAATCTTGCAAAGAGATGACAATTAGGGAATGCAATCCCGATCCCGCGAGATCTCGAGGCATTTTACGAGATCAATCCCGAACTGAAAAATCGGACGAGATTATCGGGATTGATCAATAATTTTTATGTTTTGTATGTTTAATTTTGTATGTCTATGGAGCTTTTAGTAAGTACTTAAAACTTATGTTCATGTCACGTTCAAATAATGAAAATAGCTTTGAATAATATTTGCTGTATTTTATCAACCTAGTAATAAAAACTATACTAGTTAGTAGTTTTTACTCTACTACATTGACTGATTGATGCTTGGAAAAACGCCTACAAAAACTTTAATGCAATGATTAATAATGAACATTTTATTAAAATTGCTGATATAAAAATGTAAGGCATTGTCGTTAAATAAAACTAAATAATTTACATATTTTAAGTATTATCTCACACTCTTTCACTTATCTATTTAACACTTTATACGCATCTTCTAGAATATGCACAACTTATTAATTATTAAAATGTCGAATGCCCGGTTGCTACTCTCGTAATTTATTCCGCTGGTCGATATAACACCAACTGGATCGCCTTCGGTTCCACTTCTGTCTTCTTCGTCTTGCTTCGCTGTCAAAACAATTGTGTTACGTGTCTTTATGTAGAGAATGTCAACTCGCGAACGTTTGCGTATGATTGACTGACTTCTAAACCTTTCCAGTATTTTCTAATGATCTTAAAACATTGCAGACCTACGTGCAACCGTGTAATTACTTGATTATATGTGGTTATTCTTTTTAGATTTACGATCTTGTGACAATATTATGTGTGGGTGTCTGTGTAATTTGCTAACAAAGAGAGTTGATTATAAAGAAGCTAGAATGATTAGAAAGAGTGAGCAACAAAATGGGCCACGTACAGAGAAAAAATCAATATGATATTATTCTTTTTATATGATTTTATTTCATTTCGCTTATCGTTTAGGGACAGATTTTGTTTAACTTTCAATCAGAGATTTTTTATCAGAATTTTTCAAACAATATTTGACCCATTTCTTGACCAATAATCGCTCTAAAATTTGGCATTTAAATTATGTTTTAGTTTTACAAAATCAGTGCGTTCATTTAAAATCTTAACTCGTTATTTTATTGAAAAATATACACCGGTCGGTTTGTATTTTTGTGGTAGAAGTGACGTTTGGGGAACACATTATATTGTAGCAGTCTCATTTGCAGATTTAAGTTTAGATCATGACTGCAAAATACCTTCCGCGGAAGAATGCAGCTCTGGCTTGCTGTATCCGTCATTTAATTTCCACGGTCTCAGTTTTCTTTTAAGTGCGTCTAAGGTAATATTTTATCTGCTCTTTCTAGTCGAAGTGTCTAGTTAAATTTCCTTAAATAATGATCACGTATTTTGTAATGTTTGCATTTATTTGAAAACCATTTGCTTAGTCAGCATTAACCACTCGTGTTAGTAAGTGGAGACCGTTAGAATCCGCCAAATGATGCTCATTGATAGGAAATATTTCCATCATAATAGGATATACCTAACAGCATCAAATAAAAATAAACGAAACACAAATAAATAATTTAGAAATACTTGAAATAAAGAAAAATGTTAATTTTAATTCAAATATAATAAACATTCAGACTAAATTTGTGCACAATCCACTATTGAATATTTTTCCACTTAAGATTTCATCCCCGTTAGATGACATTCCTAATAATTAACACCTCCGACCCCCCCCCTCCCCCTAATCGTCCCCTCATCCTCCTCTTCACCGTAACACACTTGCATGGTTTAACTTTTTCAATTTTTAGTACACAAACAATCCTGAAGAAGAGAACATTGTTCTCGAAACATGTAAATTGTATAATCTAATAAAGTGGTGAAAATAAAGTGATTTGTGTTTCATTTTAGTAATAATGTCACCACAAAGTTCAAGCCTTCTTTCAGAAGATAAAATATTCTTCGAACAATTAAAATGAAACAGTGCAGGCAAGTAGACGATGCGATGCTATGAATATAGGACCCGTTGCTATACACCGCATTTTGGTGGATAACTTGTATTGAAGCAGTCAATTTTATAATTAATTTGTGTTATTATTATCTTTATGGCATACAATTTATTGCAGCAATGGCTACTAGCAAAAAACTATTCATTCAAGTGTGACGTATTATGTAAATATATTCGAATTTTTACGTTTCTCACATATTTAAATATAAATTCCGAAAGACGTAATTTGTATGTGATGAATATTCACAACTAAGAATGTTGATGATATTACTTTTTTACTTGCAGGCAGAGAAGATAGAGCGCCACACTCTTCTGTCCTGACACACGACTCTCACCTTATCCACATTCATACATCTTATATTAACAGCTTAACGATTGTTGAGGCTCCTGAAAGGGCCATCTTTCAGAATCTGGTTAATCTGGTCATGCCATGTCTTCGGCGGTCGTCTTCTCTTCCTGGTGCCGTCAACGCTTGCATCATGTATTTTTCTTAGCATTCGTTCCTCATTCATTCGCTCAACATGCCTAAACATCAATCAACAAATTATCTTGTGTTTTTGTCTTAACCTAACCTAACCTAACTGTGTAAGGATTTATTGATTTATTTTGGTATTATTAATATAATTAATTATTTTAATTTATACTATACTAAACTTTGTATACGTAGGTACATACTTTTGTCATTACTAAGGTTTATTTACTACTATGGTGTAATTACACTGGATGCTGAGAAGGATTGCTTCTCTCGTAACTAAATATGTGTGGAGTAAAAAGTTTACTTTCTTATAATATTTTGTTATATTTAATCAAAAATAATAATTTCGTTGTCTGTGCGTCCGTCCGTCTGTCTGTCTGTCTGTCTCTCTGCCCTCGTAACTTCGTGTAATGTCCGTAATTTCGTTCGAATTTACGGCTAAAAAACGAAATTAAACTGCCGGAGATCGGAGGCTTGAACCCAGGGCCAGCAAATCCTAACCGGCCGCTCAACGCACGTTGCTACGTACATACTAGTGCTTAGCAAAGGCGCGAACCAATGTTCCTTCATTTTGATAGATTACAGCTATAGTGTAAGTAATATCTGAACTTACAGTCACCGACATAATTATATTTCAGGAAGATTCCGCTAAGTTTCAGAAGTGAAAATAGTATATTTTAAATTATTAAATTTGAAAAATATTAGAATAATAAATAATAAACATTGACACGTAACTATAAATATGACAAATAACGGTTCCTGGTACGATTTAAAACGGAAATTAATGTTAAATTACCACGCATGGATCATAAATACGTCTACAATATTGTATTTATCTCTGTAATAAGTATGACTAATAAATAATTCATCAACTTACATATTAAATATAACAAATATTATGACTTAAATGCTAGCTAACTGACTAATGTAATGTCTGTAATATTTTAATCATTATTACACATTATTTAACTTTCATTTTTTATAATTAATATAAATTAACTTTGTTTAAACCACTTATTTATTGAAAAAAATCAACATGTTTCAAAGCCAATGGCTTCTTCATCAGGAAAACAAAAATAATATTTAAAAATCGAAGTATAGATCAAAATATTAAAAAGTTATATATGGAAAATAATAATATAAAGTACCTAATTAATATGAAAATAAATTTAAAAGATAACTATAAAAAGATAACTAGCGCTTAAAATGGGACAAGAAAGCCACACAACACATTTTGGTTGGATATGGTGAGGATGTGAAAGGTTATCGTTTGTATAATACTACCAAGAACTCAATTATTATGAGCAGAGATGTCATAGTGATGGAAGATGAGTCAGATGTCAAGGAAACCGAAGATTCCGCCATCTGGATTTCTAATGAAGAGACAACAGCAGACAGTCTGGTAGAAGAAAGTAGTAGTTCAGTGGGGGAATTGTTTGAGAACATTCCAGAAACTGAGGATTCTTTTGACTGCTCTTCAAATTCTTCAATATATGTTGATGGCAATCAAACATTAATTGAACATCCACAAGATGCCTCAGAATATGTAGTCCAGTCAACAACCACACCCGAACAAGTGACAGATGTATGCAACAAGCGTCAGAGAATGAAACCTGAGAGGTATGGTTTTAGTAACATGTGCATTTCCAGTACTGTTCCAGCATCAGAAGAAATTTTATTCTCAGAGGCTCTTGAGGGGCCAGAGAGGGACCAGTGGAAGCAGGCCATGGCTGAGGAGCTGCAGTCATTTGAGGAGAGTGAGGCGTGGGAGCTTGTTGATAATCCAGGTGACGTGACAATAGTGAAGTGCAGGTGGGTGCTTAATAAAAAATTTGATATTGATAATAAAGTGCGGTTTCGAGCTCGGCTTGTGGCAAAAGGTTTCTCGCAGAAACCCGGTATTGACTATACAGATACTTTTTCACCAGTAGTGCGACATTCTACCCTAAGATTATTGTTTGCCCTTTCTGTAAAAATAAGAATGAGTATTACTCATCTAGATGTAAGTACTGCTTTTCTGAATGGATATCTAAAAGAAAAGATATATATGTCATTACCTGAAGGTTTTGTAAACAAAAGTGGGGGAAAGGTGTTAAAATTAAAAAAGGCCATTTATGGGTTAAAGCAATCTTCCCTAGCATGGTATGAAAGAGTAAAGGAGGTTTTAAGTAAATTAGATTTTAAAAATAGTCAATATGAACCATGTTTGTTTACAAAAATTAAGGGTGAAACTAAAATAGTAGTAGCATTATATGTCGATGATTTTCTAATATTTTCAAACAGTGAGACTGAAACTAATGATTTAAAAAATGTATTAGGTTCAGAATTTAAGTTGAAGGACCTAGGGCCTGTAAGACAATATCTAGGCATGAGAATTAATTTAGATAAAAATAAAAATGTTATTACTGTAGATCAACAACAATATATTGAACAGTTAATTTCTAAATTTCACATGTCTGATTGTAAAACACAATGTACTCCAATTGAGCCTAAATTAAATTTAGACAGATGTGCGTTGTCATCATATTCGAGATGTTGTAAAGTACAAATTTGTTAAAATTAAATATTAGGTCCTTACATATGAAATTGGCGTTTAGTATGGGAGGAACATAAAGCCGATTTTTTTTTATTATAATATATTTATTTAATCAAAGTATGTACCATTGCTATCTATGCACTTTTTCCATCTCATAGGTAGTTCATCGATCCCTTTACTAAAAAAACCATTCGGACGGGAATCAATAAAATCTTTGAAGGCGGTTGGACTGCCCCATCGGAGTTAAAATTTTTCCTTTGCAAGAAGTTATCCAAATTTCGAAAAAAATGGTAATCTGTTGGGGCAAGGTCCGGAGAGTACGGTGGATGTCTTAGACATTCCAATTGAAGCTCCTCTAATTTGGTAGCCGTCTGTTGTGCAGTGTGTGGTCTAGCGTTATCATGAACCAGCAGTGGCCTAGAGCGATTAACCAGCCTCGGTTGTTTAGCAGCTAGCTTTTCCATCATGGTTTGCAGGTGCTGACAATAGACATCTGCCGTAATCGTCTGGCCAGATTTAAGAAAGCTGTAGTGAACGACACCAGCACTAGTCCACCAAACGCTCACAAGTAACTTTTTTGGAGTCAATTTTCGCTTGGGGCATGGTTTGGCTGGTTCGGCAGGGTTCAGCCATTGCGATGAGCGCTTCCGATTATCGTCCAGGATCCACTTTTCATCACAGGTAATGATTCGATTTAAAATTCCTTAATTATTGTGCCGGTTGAGTAATGCAACGCAGCAGTCAACGCGCGTTTGTTGATTTGCTTCACTCAATTCGTGAGGTACCCACCTTTCAAGCTTTTTCACCTTACCAATTTGCTTCAAGTGGATTAAAACAGTTTTATCACTAACACCGCAGCCTGCAGCTAACTCGGATGTGGTTTGCGATGGATCCGCTTCCACAATAGCCTTCAATTCTTCATTATCAACTTTGGTCTCCGGCCGTCCACGGGGCTTGTTCTGCAGGTCGAAATTTCCAGAACGAAAACGTTGGAACCAAAAACGCACTGTGTTTTCTTTTGCGGCACCGTCGCCATACACATCATTAATCCTTCGAGCCGTTTCTGCAGCACTGGTGCCACGGTGGAACTCGTACTAGTAAATAACGAGATATTTCAAGTTTTTCATTTTGTAAACTGAGTGACGCAAAGAAAAAAACAATTGAGGAAAAAACAAATGAATTATAATTTTCAAAACACAAATACATGAGTAAATAGCTGTATAAATTTGAATTTGGAATTCCTAACCAAAGAGAAGATATTTGAGATCAAATTTGCCAGTACGGAAAAACGCCAATTTCATATGTAAGGACCTAATATATACCTAGTGAGGAAATGCCTGCGGACATTTTAACAAAAGGCCTATGTTACTTGAAACATTCCAAATTTGTGAATTTACTTGGCATCGTATCTATTTAATATATATTTAGTTTATTTTGATAAGTGGGGGTGTCAAGATGTAATATCAAAATTATTTAATTTGTTATAACTACCTACTAGTGAATGTATGTGTAACACCTTTAAATGAAATAAAAGTCAGTCTGTTGCGAACTACCCACGTGTTTCAACAGAAAGTACCTAGATTTCTGTTTGCTGTAATATTTCTAATTGGTCGAAGCTTTTAGCAGGTGCGTCCAATAATGTATGACCAAAAATAAATGTTAATGCTAAAACTGTCAACATTATGACAAAAAGGTCGGTTATACAAATAGGCGTAAAATAAGCAATGACATTCTATACTTGCACAAGTGTTTGAGAATACGTTTATTGTATTATGCATACGTAATGGGTACCAGCTATATTAAATGCGGATTTGCATAAGTTTACTCAAACAATTTCTCGAGTTGCATCAGGAAAGTAATTATCTCTACTATTTATGTTCATTGACCCGCGCGTGTGCCTGCAGTGAATGTGAACACACGGATTGAAGCCGCATGGCCGACAACTTTATAACTACAACGGATTGGTTGATATGACAGTGTTTCTTAAAATGTTTTTTTGAAAAGATCAAGAAGAAGATAATAATTAATCTTTTTTAAATTTTTTTGTTAAATCTATATATATTTTCTATTGTTATAGATCGTGTCAAGCCTTGTACAGCTTGTCGGCTTCCATTTTCTTGCATAAGTACATTGCATATTTAGTTATAGGTATAATTGACATAGGATAAAATATGAACATAAAAAAACTTAAAAATAAACTTAGTAATGAGACTAGGTAACCGATCGAAATAATAAAAAATCATGAACATCAATATGAATCACTGAGAGCAAGATAAATAAAAAAATCATGGAACAGCTCAAAGTAAAAATAAAAAGGCATTGAGGGCAACAATATGAGGCATGTGATTTGTCTAAATTTCCAGTCAAGTTATTTAGTAGGTATTCCCTTATTTCCCTTCCTCTCCTTGTAGGTTGGGTGATAATAATTCAAATAATTTATTTTACGCAAACTTTGGTAGGACTAACTACTTAAAAAACTGCTTTGTAACTCGTTGCACCTCAAAATACAATATGTTAAATTCTACAAATAATCTAGACATTTTTACTGACAATTTGCTTTTATTTAAAATGAAACTCCGTAATCTCATTTATGACTATTGATTTGATACTTCTTTAATTGAATACCATTCCCTCCCTCTCCCCAACCCTCCCATTTTATGCATTATCATAATTTAAATCTTTGAAATATTTATTATTTATCACATATTCTTTACCATTGTTTTTTATTTAGTTTTTTTTTATACCAGCTTCGAGGAAACTTTACTCACAAATATTTTTTTGATATTATATAAAAAATAATAAAAATTTTTACTGTATGTTTCCCAAATAAAAAAAAAAAATAAATAAAAATAGATATTCTTGACATGTTTCGGTATTTTATTGAAGAGTCGTGGTACTGTGTTCTCTGTTGTTCTTGTTCTGTAGAGTTGATGATTTTTTTCACATTGAGTTGCCTGTTTATGATTTGCTGAGTTCTATGGCTATGATTTATTAGTTCCTTTTCATCTTCATAGTGCTTCATTATTATTTTATAGTGGTATATTTGTTTAACAGAGAGAACTTTGCAGTATTCAAATAGTGTGTAATAAATAAATAAAAAATTACTTTATTTACACCCATTATTTTTTGTAAATATCAAAATGTTTCAGGACCAATGGTGTCTTTGTTGGGATACAATGTATACTAACAAATTAAAAATCAAAAATCGAATTATAGGCAGTAAATTAAAAAATATTATATGTGAAATGAATAAATAATTAAGCACTAACATGAAAAGAAATTTGAAAGATAACTATTTGTAAAAAGGATCTGGTTATTTATGATATTCCGTTTACTATTTACACTTTTTCTTTCACTTTTATTTTCAAAATGTCTAATTTATCCAACTGCAATTCTGTATATTTTTTATGTAAAATATGTAAAACACAATAATTATCAAGAGACAAAACGCGATTCGCAAATTCGGAATAATTATTGCCATTTAAACACCTTGAGTGTTCTTTAACAAACATTAACATTTCTGCACGTTTTTTTCTATATAAACATAATGACAATCATTAAAAATCAATTTATAAACACTATATTTTTTAAAAGAATAATCCTCATCCTTATTATTTAATACATACCTACTTTTAAATTTATTATTAGTATAGAAAGCTGGTTGAACGGAATTGAGGATTTTTTTAAGTATTCAATTTGATATTTTCACTAAATTAGTGGTGAAAACAAAATATATTTTTATTACCTAATTATATTAATAATGTATACATATACATACATACATACATACAAAATTTATAACACAATATCTATCCGTACAAGTACATAAATCACAAATTAAGTAAGGAATATCATAAATAAAGTATATCAGTAAGAACATATACATGTATTCATATATTCGTTAAGGAGATTTCGGTAACGACTTAAGTTATGCTGAACTTCAAGAAAGAGTGGAAAGCTACTGAGTCATTTCGCGATTTTAACTATCTTTTTGGCGGAGGGACGATCAGTAAAATGGTACCAGAGCGGTTTGTTCGCTTCAAAGCTGGTGCCACCACCGGATTGATGGATGGTCGTTTTTTTTCAGTTTTCAAGAGAAATGGCTGTTATCTCATTTTTACCACGTATTTGTCGCGTGATATGTTTTTAAGCATGAACAAATGATATATGCACTTATAATGCAAGCGAAATATCACACGGGGAATCCTGCCATCCCAGAAAGGATCGCACGCTTTCTTTAATAAGGTTGTGGGAGATCCTTATTGGGATGAAATTCAGGAATTCAGTGAAAGACCAAAAATGGTAGCGCCGTACGTATAAACTATCTGACTCACATAATTTTTTCATCAAATTTTTACTAAGAGCAGATTAGATTTGAAAAATAAATATCAAAAACAAAAGAAAAATCTTATTTTTATATGTATGTTCTGAGAACACAATTACTGGATACCTGCACACAGAGGGATAACTATTGATTAAGATAAATTACTGAAGTCTCACAGAGACGAAGCTATTTATATGGGAAACGAGTATGGAAAGGTTTATGACCTGAATAAGCATGGTTAATGATTAGTCCTTTCGAATATACGAACGTAACTGATTCGGAACCGGAACATATATATAATTTTCTAAAAAAATTTTTTTTTGATAATGTGTATATGTTTTTAATATGGAATTTGTGATGCTTAAATTGTGTATAGTGATCACTTAAGCCACCTCATATAGGTCGTAAGCCCTGAGCCACCCTACAAAAACTTTCATACAGGTTTCCAATATAATACACCGAAAAATCTTCGAGTAATATACGCTAGATGACGTCAGGATTATTCAATGCATTTTATTTGATCAGGAACATCTTTGATTCATCATATATTGAGTAGATTGTTAATGTAGTGGTCATGATGCTTGCCTAGTGAACTGGTAGTCGGTGGTTCGAGCCCCATTCCAGGACACCAGCAAGTTAGTCTTATTTCCAAAGATTTTTTAGCTTATTTTGAAAATAGTAAGAATATTGATGCGACACGAATTCCGTGGTCTCTATTTAAAAAAAATATATAATTACAGCTTTTGATCTTCTTCTTTATCTTATTCCATTTCCCATTTCATTTGGGATCTGCTCTCCTTATTCTTTTTTTCCACGATTCCTTGTTCTGGGCCATCGCTTCGTCCAACAGGGCATTCTTCAGGTCCTTTTCCACACTACTCCACCATGGGGCGCTGGGTCGACCTCTATCTCTTTTCATTTTTTGTATTTTGAGTGTGGAATGCACTGCATGATCCCATGCCCCATCGCGATTCCTTCACCTTTTCAGTAACAGGGGCCACTCTTAAACTACCCATGATATGCTCATTTCTCACTCTGTTACGTCTCGTTCCACCCCCAGACCATCTGAGCATCTTCATTTCACTGGTATGGAGTTTTTGCTCGTGAACCTTCTTTACAGTCCAGCATTCTCAGCTGTAGATCATTGCAGGTCTTACTGCAGTTTTGTATTCAAAACCTTAAGTCCTCACAGGTACACGAATGTCACACGAAACTCCAGTAAGCGATCTCCATTTCTGCCATGCTACACAGGTCTGTGGGTTACGTCAGCGTCAATGTTTGCATCGGCTGCGAGTACTGAGCCTAGGTACTTAAACTCTTTCACTTCAGGTAGTTTCTGCCCATTGATGTGTATGGGCTGATCTGTTTGTATTTTACTTTGTATTTATCTGTTTGTATTATCGTTACTGTATACGCATTTCATGTATTCCGTTTTGTCATGTTAATTACAGCTTTTGATATCATATTAATATTATTTTAGAGCTTTATTGTAATTTGTACATTTATTAAATGGTTGATCAGATCTTGCATACATAACCCTATGATACTGGGAAAACTATTTTTGTTACTGTTAATATTTGCTTCTGTGCAGAATTTTCTGGGTTAATGTGGCGTGCTTTTCCGACTTCTTTTGTTGTCTTTGACCAATAGATGAATTTATTATCATTAAACCAAATTAATTAATCAATTAGAAAGACATGCAGAAAAATCAAATCCACGAAAAAAATATTTGACTGCTACCGGGATTCGAACCACGGATCTCCTCCTTTCCGGGGCAGGCGCGTTATCCAATTACGCTATAGAAGCCTTGTATATTTCCGTGAATATATCGACCTTATCTGTAAGTCTCATTAATTATTGATTATTATAACATTATTATAATTAAAATAACATTAATTGACTAACATTTATTATCCATTTTTAGAGGAATCCACTTTTTCTGATACGGTAGGCACAAATTACTTTGCGATCATGCGGCTTTCATCTATTGATTAATACAACCAATAATAAGAACAAACGATTAATGTGTTATTCAATACAAATTTTAAGTTACCTCTGTTGTAAAAAATGATAGTTTAATCTTGATAATACTTCTTATAAAATACTATTTAATAAAACCAAATTTATTAATCAAAGAAAGGCATACAGAAAAATCAAATCAACGAAAAAATATTTGGCTGCTATCGGGATTCGAACCACGGATCTCCTCTTATCCGGGGCATTCGCGTTATCCGATTACGCTATTGCAGCCTCCAAGATTTCCGTGAAAATATCGACCTATTAACCATTTTTAGAGAAATTCACTTTTTCTGGTACGGTAGATACGGATACGAGGAGATCCGTGGTTCGAATCCCGGTAGCAGCCAAATAATTTTTTTGTTGATTTGATTTTTTTGTATGTTTCTCTAATTGATCAAAAAATTTGGTATTAAATTTCACAGAAATTTGCTCTTAAAGATTGCAACTTCCCAATAAGAATGTGTTATTGAAAGGCAATATTTTTTTTTAATTAATGAGATGTCGAATTTAATTTATTAGTTGCTTTTTTGACTAATAGCTGAAAATGCTGATAGTAGGGCTTAGCCCGACGATAACCGGCGACCGTTGTTTCTACCAGCATAATAATATTAGTTTACGCATGACGAGCGAATTGCGTGCCTGCGACATAGAAACATTAGCGTGGCTTTATTAAGTTGGCTAAACTGTAATGCAGTCGACGTTTGACATGGGCCTTTTAATATGTTCCGAACCGATTACTATTTTCTTATAAAGAATCAGGGATATTCAAAATTACGACCGTATTCTGAATATAACAAGATTGTTATTTGGTAATTATTGCAACAACACTTAAAAATAGGGAAACGTCAAGACACCTGTCAAACCTGTGAAGAAAATATTGGCTTTTTAAAAATATTTTATTTATTTATTAGAGACACTAACAGGATAATAGGTACATAATACTGTGATAATAAAACATTATAAGTGGAGACTATGCTCATTATCCCAATTACAAGTGTCTTCGGCACGCTCCAGTAAAATGTATTTTTGCATTTAAGTATATTTTACATGTACATTTATGTGTACTGTATATTTAGTGTTTGAATGTAGTGCGATTAGTATTTAATAAATAATTGATTTAATGGATCTATAGGTTCAGGTCATCGTTTAGAAAATGGATGTTGTGTATGAGTGAGTTTTTGAACGATGATAAGGTATCTGCAAGAATATCAGCATCAATGTTAGGATCAGCGCAGTACAAATTATATGTGCGATACAACTTGTGATGGAAGAAAAGTAACCAACATTATTAGTGTGCTGGCTTATTCCAAAGAACTCCGGGTTTCTCATACGGGGTTTAACATGCAAATTTATATCAAATAGAGAGAGGGAATCAATTAATTTAATTTAATATTTGAACTCTTTGGATGAGTAAATTAGTAAATTTGTATGAAACACACTGAATTTTACTAAAATAATTTTATTGCTGTATGAAATTCATCAAAAAAATATATTTTAGACAAAACTCTAGATTGAAATGACTGACTGCCGTGTTTTGACGACTTTTCTGGTTGACGTTTCGGATCCCTTTGCAGGGCCCATCATCAAGGCTAATGCATCTCACATTAGCACTGATGATGGATCCTGCAATGGGATCCGAAACATCGACCGGAAAGGTCGTAAAAACACGGCGTAATATCCCAGAAAACACGAACCAGAAGTTTCAGAATGGCCGTGAAAACAACCTTCCGCAACGACTGGCTTGGGTGATGATATAAATATCGCTTCGTACATTATAATCTATGCGTGCGTCACAAAATATTGATGAACTTATTTTATTTATAATTGTTTCATACGCCATTACTGCACAACTGTTTGGTGTTGAAAAGTGATATTGCACCATTGTAACATATGTAGACCTAAAAACAGGATGTAATTTCTGCTTCATGTCTTGGGTTTTTAACTGACATTTATTAATTAATCCCTTATGCTCCAAATTCCCCTCAATCAACATATGACACTAATTAGATCAATTCCCCTCAATCAAAATATGACACTAATTAGATCATCATCTAATTAAAAGGGCATTAATAAATACGTCCCGACTATTTTTCTGTATTGGGGTGGTAATCATCGAATAAGGAGAACTGTTGTAAATCTACGTTTTGTCTATTTTTGTGATTGGGGTCACAATCCACAAAATGTCTTGTCATTTTAAGAATGCGGCCCTTATTCGAGTTTCCATACGATACGAGTTTCTAGAGTCTGAGCACCTTTGAGAGGATTCGTATGACCCAGTAATGTGGCGCCGCCTGGCGACGAAGCGACGCACCACTGGCATAAATGGAGCGATTATAAACAAATGAACGCGTCTAGATTTCATTTCAAGTTGCCGCTGCGATGGAATTAATGGAAATTAGACAGAATGTCTAAACACAGCATCTTTCATAACTACAATTGTGTTGTTGGATCATTATAATTGTGTTATCAATTATACAACCACGCACTGCCGAGATTAATGCACTCGCGCATACAAAAATACATAGTCATACTGAGAAAGTACAGTTTTGAAAATATTATCTTTTGGCGTGTTTTTAAATTTATTTTTCTAATTAAAAATAATGTTAAAATTAGGGATGCATCGATATGCACTTTTGCCGATACGGTATCGGTACCGAAGTGGACAGTGTAGATTTCAAAAGGTGTAAAAAGTTGTAGATTTGATTAGAAACAGACGGCATTACTTGTATAATATTTATTTAGCATTTTTACTTTATAATGAAATTTTAAAAATTGTAATTTAACAGAACACTACGTTCAGATTATTACATGAGTAGCTTATTGGTGTAGTGGTCATGACGCTCGCCTAGTGATCTGGTGATTGGTGGAGCGAGCTCCATTCTAGGACACCAGCAATTTAGTCCTATTTTCATAGCACAGGCTTTTGGCTTCGTTTGCAAAAGCGTCCATATCGGCCCAGCACGTTTGCCGCCTGGTTGGCATTATTTTATGCTAAAGCGACCTCCTCGCTCGGCCTTCGTCAATACAAAGCGCAGAGACGAAAACCGGGCGAGTCGGTCGCGCAAAACCTTCATTGTCCCGCGCATAATTAATCTTTATTTCAAAAATGGTAATACAATACATAATATCAATAATAATAATATAAAAATAAAATAAAAACACCCAAACAAGGCACAGGACGTAGAAAACTCAACCCTTCCGTGGAGGGAAAAAGACATAAAGACAGATAAAAATTAAAACATAAAAGATTCGTGACTAAAGAAATCATCACCGACGGTTCAAACACTGATTCAGGAAACAACTACGGAGCAGGGATTGAGAATAGTAAGAATATTGATGCTGCATGTATTCCGTGTTCGGAATGAAGTTATGAAACGCGGGGATTCCCCGAGCGTAGAAAAATTGCACCGCGTTTAAACATGAACGAATTAAGTGCGAAGATGGCGCGTTTACATATAGATTAACTATAGTGCGAAATTCAAAATTTATCGGTATATCGGCAAATTAACATCGCCGATTCCGATATATCGGAGGAAAACCCATAATATCGCCGATATATCGGTACTGGTATCGGATGCATCCCTAGTTAAAATATTTTTGAAATGAATCCAAGTTCTAGTGTTATAAAAAATATTAATAACTTGGTGATTCCCCAACCACTTATTTACTGGTCGAGCATGCTTCCGCTATTCTTAACAAGCATGCTAACTTGGACATATCAAAAATTTTCTAACTGAAACTCGAAATATTCAGGAAAATAATGTTGAATTAGTATGTTTAGGTTCAAGGCGTTTACATAAAAAGTTATTTTATATTCATAATTTGTATTGAATTTATTTGAATATTTTATGTTTGAATTTACCTTATTTTTCTGTAATGGTGTCAAAGCTATAAATATACTCAATTAAACTTTTCCTTTTTGATATTTATAGTGTGAGCTTTGTGGTTGGATATAATTATTAATGAAAAAAACTTTTAGCAATAATTTTAAAAATACCATTTAATAAATGGAACATTGACCGGTTTCTATAGTACTAACTGCTCTCTTTGTCTAGATGGACGTACACTAACTGATCCAGAAATATAAATATGCAAATAAATCAATTATCAATAATGGATTATTAGTTAAAATTAATTAGTTTTCAATGGAGAGGTTGATTGGATGGAGGATGACTGGAGGAAAAGCAAATGCAGCAATATCCAAAAAACTTAAAATAAATGTTTTGAATGCAGTCACCGAGGATTATAGAAAAAATAGATATATTCATTCCAAAATCATGTTTCCAAATCACTATTTAAAGCAAAGGCAGCAATAAAATTAAAAAAAATAATAGGACGGACTATACCTCCGCGGGTATAGGTCGTTCTCCTGATGACGTTGAATACGACTTCAACGAAACGTCGAGAATCGTTTTTCGGAAAAACATATGGTTCGTATAAAATATCCGTAACCATTTACAGTTAAACCTTAGTGGGATATTGCTACCTTTGCTTTTATACCTTCAATCATATTTGATTTAGGATTTTTAAATTTCTACCATTTTTATATTATCTAAAAATTTCTTCGTATTTAATATTCAACCTCAGTGTTCAGTGTTGTTAATCTAACGATTTTTATTTTTTTAAAATTTAAATATTTACTATTTCCGAAATACGTTTGTAGAACTCCATAGTAACATGTGTTGAAATAAAACACTAGTTTTTCGATTCTCTCGTTCAATTTACTTGGAACTTGCTCCGCCGTAAGAGGGCATTATCAGTCGATTGATAATGCCCTCATAAGGCGAAGCGCATCCCAAGTAAAATAAATAAGAAGAAATTAAAAACAAGTGTAATCAACATATACACACGTTAATATTTTTTCAGGAAAGTTTAATAACTTACCAGTTTTAATGAGAGTTGCAACGAATAGTATCAATCAATTTTTTAAAAAGAATTGTGAGCTATTTTGATCTGTTCCCTTTTAAATATTTTTCAATTCAAGTTGCGAGAGAAACAGAATCTCTCGTCGACAGGTGAAGTATCAAAATAAAGTAATGAAAAATTGTGGATTGTGGAGGAAAAAAATGTTTGGATCTTCATAGAACTTTCGCGAACCTTCTAAAACATTCTCCTTCCAGAACTTTCATGAAATTTATCGAATGTACAGGAACCTTCTAGACACACCGACACACATTTTGAAACAATCTGAAGCATTTGCGGCCTTCCCATAACAAAACAATGCGCTAGAAAGCACATTTTCATCACTCACTCCAACCCACGCACAGCCAGCCCCACCAAACTCGCATATTTTCGATGTGACACCAAGGGCTATCCACCACCATAACCACCGGTGGGTGGTTGTGGAGAAAACTTGGCGGGTAGGGAAACACGGGTTTCTTTGTATATATATATATATCAATATGAATGTTTTTCCTAATTTAATAATTATCATGAATAATTTCTACAATGTTGATACCAAATCGATCAATAATCTAGCTAACCAAGTTTATCAATTAATTGGTTACGTCGACATAGTTACTGTTAAGAGATATTCATTATCCGACATTCTTTTTAACCACTATTATATATAATGAATATTTCTTATCACAATCTTAACCCGTACTTATCCAAATAAATGTGTTCATTCGCGGTTCCAACAAAAGGTTACTCTGACATTTCTGTTAGCGGAGATTCAAATAAATGTTGCGTCAGAAACACCAGGAATGTTAATAATACCTCTATTTAATGGTGGGATCTGTTACGTGGAGGGCTTGAGTTATTTTTAGAGTCTAGAATAAAATATTGTTGATGTTATGGCGTTGACTTTGTGGTTGCATAATTATTAATTTAAGAAAACTTGTATAAACCATAATTGTTGTTTTTAAATGTCTACGAGTATCGATACCGGACTATTCTTCGTCAGAACGGACGCTAAATATTTTCCATAAATCAAATTTGAAAAGGATTAAGTGTTAGAAGGGGATGTATCCTCATTTGTGGTGAGAGAGAGGGATAGAATTCGACAGTGAGACATTGAAATATTATTTATATATGAAATTTCTATGCCTTTTTTTAATTATGAAGCTAATGTAAGTTAAGGCAAAACATTAAAAAATGAACAATTCCAAATACAATTGTCAACTTCTTCATTTATTTTATTTATCAAGCTATTTATTATAAGAAGATACAATGTAGGACACTTATATTATTATCATATTAATTTATTTTATAATTTAGTAAATGTTTATTTCTAAATGAGACACTGCGACAGATTATTTTACCAAAAATATTTATCGAATGCGAAATGAAAATAAATAATACTACAATTTTTCAGCGAAGAACTAACTATTAAAATGTAGATAATTTTTTAAAGAGGATCGAAAATGAGGATTAGTCAGAAAAATGAATGTCTGCTAGCTGAGATAGGGAAAGATCGACTAGAGCGATCGGTAGGTATGAGATGTATGAATGTTCTTTATTCAATTTTTACATCGATTAATACTAATTTTTGCATAATAAGTACCGTGTGAAAGATACAAGCATCTTACACATCCCCCCCACCCCCTAATACAAATCGAAAGAAAACTTCAGATTATTTTGAGCATGTTCAAATTCTTCAAGAACGCAATACTGGATTTTATCTCCAGGGGGATATCGTTAATCAAAATAAATTATAGATGTCGAGGGGGACAACATTGTATTATAGACAACTTCCAAAAATTTGATAGATGTGGTGGTCGATCAAGGGTGGAATTGTGAACGTTACATTGTGTAAAATGATCACTTAAGCCAGCGGCACGATAGGTCGTAAGTCCTGTATAAGCTATTTCATGTCCCAAAACGCAGAGCGAATGTAATAAATAAGCACATCATAACAAGTAGTATGCAACTCCTAAATGAATTGAGCGATCATGTCGATGTATTTAATGATAGCATTATCACCTCCATATAGGTACTCACTCTAAGTTACAACTTGTATAGTAAATGGAGCAATTTGTTATGCAATTAAAAAAAACACCCAAAAAGTCTTCCATACCTACTTTCTCATATAAAAAATAGAATCGAATCTGCGAGAGATTTAAAATATATTTTGAAAGAATTGTAATTGCATTCTAGGATTCTGAAGGAAGAATAGTCACCCCATCTCCTTTCTTCGGATAAAAATTACCCCTCAGGGTCATGATCACACATCGTTATTTGTATACATTGTTACCCTTTACGGCCTGCTAGATACAGATCGTTAGTATATTTATACATAATATATAACATTAATGTGTTATTTATAAATTTTAGATAAAAATATGTTCACGATAGATGTCCAACGAAAAATGAAAATGGATTATTTCAAATTCAGAAAACCTCTTTTATTAATTAAAGATTGACTATCTACTATCGCTAAATTACGCAAAAGATCAACTGTTAATAAATAATGATTATTCGTTAAATTTGATTTGTCAATAATTAAGATGTATTTAGTATTAGGGTGTTATAAGGACTGTAAGGGATTTTCCTTTGTTTCTTGAAAAAAACTACCCAGCCGGCCTCCTTTTCGTACACAAATCTATAAATATCCGCTGAAAATGCAAATGGAAAATTTCAAATTCAGAAAGCGTACATTGTTGTGCGGAACAGTCAACAGATGGCGTGTTATTTAGCCGCGACCGAAACCCGCTAATGAAAACATTTCCGGCGGCCATTGTTGATAAAGGCGGGAAAAGTTCCCCCGGGACGGTTCTTTTTCAATGGAACTTTAGCTTTCCCGGCGTTTCCAATAATCGGAAAAAATTTCGACCAATCCCATACTATTCACAACAAATAAATGACAAATGCCGCGCGGCGAGATACGCTCAGTTCATATTGATAAGTTATGTTTTTATATTTTTGTGTAGGTACTTTATCGGAGTGAATGAATTTAATCAATATATGTATATATATATATATATGAAGGATTATTTTCTAGGATTACCCGCGTATTGTAGACTTGAGAAAGACTGTTATATTGTACCCAACGTTTCGGACAGATAGCACTGGCCATTTTCAAATGTATTTCTTGTATTTCGAGTTCTGTTTTGAATTGATGGCAAGCACACCCGTTCGCTCCAGAAGTCGAGATCCAAGTGAAGCCTAATGCGAGGCTAATTGCTGAATTTACTTTGTGACCTGGTAATTCTTCTCATTAATTGTTAGTTATATTAATATGTTCATTTACTGCGTCTGTACTTGGAATCGGGTTAAAATCGAAAATCTTAATATTAACATCTATATATATATATAATAATATATATATATCTATATATACTATATATACATAAAAAGAAATCCATGTTTCCCTATCTGCCAAGTTTTCTCCACAACCACCCACCGATGGTTATGGTGGTGGATAGCCCTTGGTGTCACATCGAAACTATGCGAGTTTGGTGGGGGTGGCTTTGCGTGGGCGGGAGTGGATGATGAAAATGTGCTTTCTAGCACATTGTTTTATTATGGGAAGGCCGCAAATGCTTCAGATTGCTTCAAAATAGGCGCGCCTACTGTGTCGGTGAATCTAGAAGGTTCCGGAAAAACCTGCTTCAGAAAGTTCTGGAAGGAGAAGGTTCTAGAAAATTCCCGAAAGTTCTATACGGTTCTAAACTGAGTGGCGTAATGTGTCGGTGTGTTTAGAAGGTTCCTGTTCATTCGATAAATTTCTTGAAAGTTCTGGAAGGAGAATGTTCTAGAAGGTTCGCGAAAGGTCGATGACGATCCAAACAGTGTATTAAAAATCTGCGCGTGCGAAGCCGCGCGGGCACAGCTAGTTGTAAATGTTTTGATGGGTAGGCGAAACTATCGGAGCGTAAGTGTCGGCTAATATTTTCGAAGGAACTCTAATTTTCACTAAACTAATCCTTGTGCACTTCAAGAATGTATTTTGTACCGATACCCGTTAATGAAAGCGTGAGCGATGTCTACGCGAGAAAGAAACAAATTTATATGACCGCTTCACGCTAGACAGTAATACAAAAACGCATTAGACGTCAGTGAAGGCGTGCTGTCGGTTAAGCACTTTTATTATTAAAACAACATTTATTACATAATTGTGTTATACATAGTACCTCCTCATTTAAGAGCATTGCTCTTATGCTCGGACGAGGTAGTTTGCTTACATATTATTTATTTATTTATTAAGTAACGCCCTATAGGGCTTTTACAACAGATAGGTAAAGTGTACATTAACAGTATATATAGTTTAAAGAAAATAATAATAACATGTAAACATAATAATGACTTAAAATAGAAAGAAAATACGTAAAATACAGATACAATTATAATAATAATATCTAATATAATTATTATATTTTGTTTTTGTGTAATTGCAAGATTTAGAACTTAGTTCTATGATATTTTTATCAAATTCAATTTAAAAGATATATAGGAAAAAAATACCGTTAAAAAAATGTTTGATTACCATCAAGATACGATCTCTGAATATCGATTTTAGTAATTTTCGTTAGAAATTTTGCCACACTGACCATGTTCAAAGACCAAATATTTTTTGGTAAATATTTTTTTTCTGTTTATCGTTGTAATTGAGTCATACTGTTTGTATTATTGTTAATATTAATATATACTCTTACGTTTTGTGTAGGTACTTACGAAATAAAAGCACCAATCCATTAAAAAATAATCGTAAGGAATATCGATGGAAAAAAATAAATGTAATTTAGATAAATGTTTGTACGTTAATAGTTGAACCAAAAAAAGACAAGTTGAAGATTGCCGAGTGCTAAGAAATGGCTGACAGGTAAGAGGCAAGACGATAAGCGTAATGGGTTTACTACAAAAGGCAACGTCAGAGATGTTGCCTTCATACCAGCGAGTGTATGTGAACATAGTAGGCTGATTTTGTTTTTGAACAACCTTTTAAATAAACAAAATATTGATGACTTTTTTCTATAAAACATTTACACCTCTAGACACTGCACCAATTTGAGGGGTTTGGAAACAAAACCACAATTAGCGAAAATATAGAGTGACATGTATAAAAATAATTATCTGGCAAAATAATTATCTCGTAAACGCGATTGTATGTTTTCGAAGTATTTTATTAAGTGTTGTCAATGTTAAAATCTAGGTGTAAAATCAGTTGCAAATATATATTAATTTTTTCAAATGCATGGTGGCGGTTTTGTTTTTTTGCGATCTTGAAATCTTGTAAAAAAATCTGATATAAGTTTTGATTCAAGTCAAATAAAATTAACTAACTAACTATCACGCCGTTTCCCCGCAGGAGTAGTCAGAGAGGATAAAACGCCATATTCTTCTATCTTGGCACACAACTTTTGCTTCGGCTACATTCATACATCTTCTCATGCAAGCTCTACGGTTGTTGAGGCTTTTAACAGGGCCATCCTTCAATATTTGTAATATTTGATAGTGCCAGGTCTTTCGATGCCGTCTATTCCTGTTGCCTTAAACATTCGCCCCATATATTTTCTTAACCATCCTTTCCTCGCTCATACGTTCTACATGACTAAACCATCTCAGTGTTCCTTTCTTTATTCTGTCTACCACACTACAGCCAGCATTACATTTACTTCTAATTTGTTCATTCCTCACACTATCGACCAAAGATTTTTCACTCAAGCGTCTTAGTGACCGCATTTCCACCGCTTTCCTTCCTTTTTTGTCAATTCCAGGCTTCACTTCCGCACCTCAAAGTTGGCACTAGAACGCCATTATGCACCGCTAGTCTTGCTTCTTTTAAGAGGTTCTTATTGGCCATAGTGGTATTCAGAGCAACTCCTTTTATTTGACTTGTATCAAAGCTTATGATTTTTGAAAATTGAATTTAAATTTCTTTCATTATTGTCAAACGTTTTACTAAAAGTCAAAAAAGTTGAAATGTTTTCTAATTTGATGTTTGATATTTCGCCGAAAGTGTAAAGAATATTTTCTGCTCAAAATTTAATGAAGAAGACTTCTTTGAAGTTTTAGCTACAAGACACATATATATATCCCCAATGAAAAAAATTTCACCCTGTTAAATCGGGTGAATATTTAGCCAAATATTGATATCACATTGAGTTATGCAGTCAAGAAATGCATTTGTATTTTGGCGCTAGCTGTGTGCAAAATGGCATTGTCTTGCTGAAACCGCATATACTGTAAATCTTATTCATGAAATTCAGTAAAAAAAGGTTTTACAAACCGCATGATATCATTCCCTTCAGCGATTTCTTGCTCGCGACGAATTTTTTAAGCCTATAACAGGCTGTGAGGCCCAATTACTGTATTGAAGTACTTACATCACAAAAACATTAAAGTCTGAGAGAATCACATAGATGTATTGTGATTGAACCCAGAACCCCTGTATGCCAGTGCCATTCCGGGGGTTCTGGGTTCTACAGGGTGGTCTTAATTGTACAAGACAAGCTATACAAGGCTTGGCACGATGTATAAGAATAGAAAATATGTTTAAATGTAATAATAAATAATAAAAAAATTTACATTCGGATACATTAATGTTTAGTGATGCGTTGCAATAAATACGTGCTTTTGTAGTGTATAAAACATATTTTAACTCTATATTAATTTTTAACTTGGTCATATGATTTAAAACACAAAATTTTATGTGAGTATACGCAATGGATGTTATATATTCACAATATCTTATTGCGGCGTTTGATATACGGGTTACATCATCCTTGAAGCCCTAATTTAAGGGTAAAAATTGGGTGATTAAGCTGTTTTTTTTATAGGAAAATTAAAAAAAAGAGGTCGCGTCATGTCCACTCCCGTGGAGCACCTCCGCCATGACTGAAAAGCAACTTTTCCCCTAGCATGTTTGTCGGAAACGGAGAAGGTCATATGCTCATTTAGAATTGAAATTTTTAAAATGTGGTAGTTACACGAAATTTTTTATCCGATAAGCTATTTGTTAATACAATCGTTATATTTTTTTAAGGGCAAACAATTTTACCTTTTTTTCCAATGGAGTATGCAACATTTTAGATATTTTATTTCTAAATAAGTATATTATAGTCTTTTTTGTATCACGTCGGAGTTACGTCTGAGGAGCTCCATGAAAATGAACATGATACAGCCATAAATTATTTAAATGGATTTTTTTTTCCATTTCATATTTTTTTAACATGTAGGTACCTACTTTAATTAGTGATAAAATAAAAACCCGATAACAAAAATATTCACCCCCTTGTATAGAAATCTGACAATTTCTACCTAAATTTTGGACTCGCGGGGTGGTTTAACTTCTTAAATATAATATAGAATAATATATAATATATAATCGTAATATTGGTTGGTACTCCTTGTATGAATTTATAATATACTCTCTTCAAAATACCCATATAAATAAATATTATTTTATATCAGAACGGTGTTATTACGAAAGTGTTCTCATGTTTTCACGGCCGTTCAGAATCTCACATACACGGCAGAATATCACAGAAAAATGTACATAGAAGGGTGTTATCACGAGTTATTATATCATTATCAAAATTTTAATATGCCATTAAAAAAGTTTAATTAAAATCATTACTTATATAATTTAGTTCGATTTTGAAACGTGTAAAAAGTGGCAGTGGCGTAGTCACAACGTATTACGGGAGAGGGCCGATATTTTAAATTGGCGAATAAAAAGTAAAACAGAAGTATTTGACCATTCTTATTATCGTCTTTATGATTTGTCTCTCTCTCTATTCTTGTATTGATTGATTCTCTCTCTCTCTATCTGATATAAATTTGCATGTTAAACTCCGTATAAGAAACCCGGAGTTCTTTATAATAAGCCAGCGCACTAATAATGTCGGTTACTTTTCTCCCATCATAAGCTTGTGTCGCACATATAATTTGTATTGTGCTGACCCTAACATTGATGCTGATATTCTTGCAGATAGATACCTTATCTTCGTTCAAAAACTCACTCATACACAACATCCATTTTCCAAACGATGACATGAACCTATAGATCCATTAAATCAATCATTCATTAAATACTAATCGCACTAAATTCAAACACAAAATATACAATACACATAAATGTACATGTAAAATATAATTAATTGCAAAAATACATGTTACTAGAGCGTGCCGAAGACACTTGTAATTGGGATAATGGGCATAGTCTTCACTATAATGTTTATTATCAGAGTATCATGTACCTATTATCCTGTTAGTGTCTCTAAAAAATAAAAAAAATTAAAAAATAAAATTGTTGCCTTTTGTCGAATGTCGGCGACCATATTGCAGTAGGCTTATTTATCTTCTGTAAGATCACCAGTTTAGAAATTGCAAAACTTTCTAAGGTTACGCAAATACTTCAACCTGCACCTCTTCTGTCTTCTATCTTCCTCTGTGTGAACGTTACAAGATATCATATTTATCAATGCGGATGAAGATTTCGATGTATGTATGTAGGTAACTTTATTTCGTCTGATCGTTTTTATTACATTTCTTCACTTATTCATGCGCCTTAATATCTCATCATTGGTAATATGGTAAATCAAAATTAAAGTAGAATTTTACAGCAGACAAATATATATTTTGAAATTTTTTTTAAAAATAAATCATGTATATCGTAACGTTTACAATTATTATTATGTAATTAATATTTTAATATTTCGTAATTTTCTGTCTTTCGTGCCTCCATCTAAATATTTGATTTCGATTTTTTACCAAAATATTAGTTATATATAATACCGAAACTTCTCTAATCTGGGAATATGCGGATATTTCGCGTATTAACCATTTAAAATATCGAAAATTTTGAGAATAAGGTATATTGCTTACGAATAAATGTGCAGACTTTCGATAATGATACAGCGATTATTCTATTTCCAAATAGTTATTATCACGATATATTAGAAACAACAAGAACTGCACATAATCAAGGATTTCTCAACACTCTGGACATTTTTTAATAAATTGGAAACACCTGGAACCCGGTAGAACACACGGATATATACCAGAAAATTCGAGAGAACGCATTTATTATAATTCGTTTAGCAGCGGATGCCATCGGGGAGTCTTTGTTTGACAGCAAGCGAAAAGCGAATGGGCGACCCGAGCGAATCTAGTCAGCTAGCGAATAAAGAGTACCTGCGTGCGGAATATTCTAGTAGCGAATCTGTGCGAAAAGTGTACCAGAGACAAGTGAAATATCATCAAGTGATCATTAGTGCGAATTATGAATATAGTGTTTCATTTGGATCCGACTGTCGAGAATCAGTGACATTATCAACTTTATATTGTTATTATTAGTGAAACCTTTGAGTAATATACGCTAGGTGACACCGGAAAAAATCTATGCATTTTTATAAATTGTTTTTTTTTTAAATATTGTATCACTCTAAAGTTGCATCAATCATACCTAATTTAAGTATAATTTAGATATTTCTCTGATTAAGTGCGCCACTGAATAAATAAAAGTTTTTCCCCGAATTGAAATATAACGGTTCAACGACTTTGACTCACCATCCTTGAAAGGTTGTAATGTTATTGATAGTGAAAACAATGACGGTTAAGTCTCATTTCTTCCGCTTTTAAGGTCAGATATTTCTTTATTTATCTGAGGTCCCCTTGGGTTATCACAATATATTGTATTATTGTATCTCCAAGTATACTAAAGCCATGTATTCACTAGGGGACAAATTGTCCCTCAACAGCACGCGCGGCATAGAGTCTACGTGACGTTGCAACGTCGTGCACTGTTCCGCGACCTCGCGCACAACATAGCGCGGCATTTCTACGTGCCGTGGCAACGTTGCCATGCGCACGGTACCCGAGCGTACTCACTGCAACATTTCGCGGAGCGTCAGTACCACGTGGTATGTTTACAAGTGAATACGCATGCGCTGTACCTGTCAAGATGACAATGCGGGGAAACGAAATCGTTCTTGAACTCATCGAGCTGTATCGATCGAAGATCGCATAGAATGTTCGTCCTTCTTTCTCTTTGCAGTAAATAATTTCGCATTCTCCCCTTTTTTCTCCTCTTACTTTTCGATAAACTCATTAACATAAACAGATACGCGGCTATCATCATAACCTCATAGGTCGATATATTTCCGCGACGTCTGGAAAATAATAATTATTTGCAAAAAGGACCTTGTTTTTAATAATATTCAATTTACTACAGTAAAACCTCGTTAATTTGAAATTGCGACCCAAAAAAACATTTCGAATTGCGCGGAACCCCGTTTTCGCCAAATGAGATACCGCAGCTGTCATCGTAACATAACTGTCATCGGGTGACATTTCCGCGACAAGATATGCGAGTCCCGGTGTGTACACGTCAAATGACCGCGTCATTGTCCCCGAAACATGAGCGTAGATGTTGATGCGACATGCCGAGCGGAATGTTTCGCGATTTGTCCCCTAGTGAATACATGGCTTTAAATTCTTTACACTAACGTATCAAGTGTATCGATGTATGACCGACTTGGTAATGAAAAAAACAAGTATTAATTTTCTGACGCATAATGTGTTGTTTTTGATTTTGGCCCAGGGCTTAAGTTAATAAGTGCGAATTAAGGACTTAATTAATTATCAGTGTTTTTATTTGCCTCCCAAAACCACGTCCCGTAACAACATGCTAATGTGTGGACGTTCTTACGGTGAAATTGGTGAACGTTGCAATGTGTAGGGCATCACATAAGCCTGCTCGTACAGGTCGTAAGCCTTGGGCCATCCCATAAAAAGACTTTCATTTACGCTTCTCATATAAATAGATTCGTTGCTTTGAGACTTATAATTTATCATTATATATATATTGTTTCGTGATCGCTGACCGCCGATCGAAGTAATGAAGTGTCATTGGTCGGAATTGGCGTTCGAAGTATTCTGCTCCAATTGCTAGCCAGGATTTTAATTTTATCGTGTGGCTCCTAAAAATACGACGTATCCGATGTTGAAAGTTTAAGCCTTTCACAATTGGACGTGTAGCATTGTTTCCGAATTCGAATTCGCAGTTTAAGTTAAAGCCTTTTGGAAACAGACATGTCGATCTATTTCCGAATACCACGAAACCGTGAGAGTTAAAGATTGGTCAAAAAAAGAAGTTCGTCGGTGACCATAGACAAGTGCATTGTACATTCGATTTACTATAAGCGGAGCTCTGCAAATCCCAGAACCAGGACGGACTTCGTAATTACATTTTCAACTGCGTGTGCTAGTGATTGTAGTAGAGATATTTCAAGGGTCTAGACCATGCGCTTTATCGGTGGAGATTGAGGGGGAAAATCTTTCTTTCTTTACTCCGACCCACGTTCGGTAGTGGCGATTCTGTCCATCATCGTACATATCTGCGTACATAAAGCGCATCGTACATATATAACTGTTTATAGGACAAAGCTGATACAATTGTTTACATCCCAACGAAATGGAAATGGACAATAAATCTTTCTATTTTACCTTTAACTATTATTATTTGTACCTTTAACTTTATTATTATTTTATCTTATGTTTTTATGTTTTTCTGTATTATTATTATTATTATTATTATTATTATTATTATTATTATTATTACTTTTTAACTATTATAATTGTAACTTTTAACTGTATTATTATTTTAACTGTCTTATGTTATTAAAAAAATTATTAGAATATGTATTCTTGTATAGTGTAAAAAGCCACATAAGGGGCGTTAAATAATAAATAATAAATAAAATAAATAAATAAAATTAAATAAATAAATAAATAAATAAATAAAAATAAATAAATAAATAAATATAATAAATTAAATAATAAATAAATTAAATAAAGAATTAAATAAATTAATACAAGACAAATCAAAACAACAACAAACAAAAACCACAAACGAAAAACTAAACAAAACAACAAACAAACAAACACACAAACAAAACAAAATAAAAAAAAAAAATAAAGAATAAATAAATAAATAAATAAATAAATAAATAAATAAAAAATAAATAAATTCAATTAAATAAATAATTAAAAATAAATTAAATAAATAAATAAATAAATAAAGAAATTAATAAAATAAATAATAAATAATAAATAAAATAATAAAATAAATAATAAAATTAAATATCTGTAACCAAATAATATTTTATTATATAATAGATTATATAATAAAATATTATTTATATAATCATTTTGAGCACGTAATTACAGTAAGTTACATTAATTACAGTTATCATGTAATTGTTTCATTAATGTTTTAAGAATGTACGAGTAATTCAGTTATTTATGAACTTCATATAAAAGTGAATACTATATTAAATTGATTGGAAAATATTGTTGCAAGTGACCATTGTTTCATGACATTTGAATTGACATTCATTTTCGCTGCACTGTATCGAACTTTTTTATTTATTTCGCGATTGTTTATTTAAATGAAAAACTTGCAACACTGAAAATATCCTTCCGTTTGCACCCCGACAAGAGTGCAGCGAGAGTGCACCCACTCGCGCTCGCAGAGTGGTATGTGACATTTAAGTCGAGTACACTACCGGTCACGAAGATTGACCTACTTTGGTTTTACTTTACACATTGTTCCGCTAATGCTGTTAATGGAGTGACAGATGGGGCTACACGCCAGTAAGTGCGGGTTATTCAGCAATTTTCTCGTCTCAAACATTAATTTTTATTAAGAATCTGGGTTGCCGTATAAAACGACATATTTAAACTGTCCTAGCTGTTAATTTAAGTGGCGTACTCAAATTTTCCCTGCTGTTTACATTATTATGTAAAAAATTACACGAACACCGGTTCCAAAGTAAAGTTACCCAATATAATATGAGCAAAAATAATAATAAAAAAATAATTGGATAATTTACATGACACCTTTTTGTGAAAACTCATCTTAAAGGTGCTTTACACATTAACATATATAAAACAAAACAAATTACAGCCTAAAAATTTGGGTGCTATGTTTATTTTGTAAAATTATTGAAAAAAACATCTTTCAAGTCCATACAATATAAGACCAAGAATGTGGAGCATTTTTTTAAATTTTATAAATCATCGTAGGTTTGGTATTTTTTTAGTTGATTAAATAATTTAGATTGTGTCATTTTAAGAAGATATCCATATTGTAGATATATAGAACCTGATGAATAAATATTAAAATGATATCTTTGTGTACAAAAATATTATAATAAACGCAAGAGAATATATGCTAAAAAAATGTGAAATTTGTTCACTTTGCCTTAAGCTTTGAAGAATTTACGTACTACATTAATTACTATGTATTTTTTTTAGAATTTTTAACAATGTTGAAAGGTGAATAATAATAATTAAATGCAATGCTTTCTGAATATAATGTAATACTTTTTTACATCATGATTACATTTAGTGTTTTTCTGTGTACACTTTTTATCACCATAATTGTTTTTTTATAATTCATATACTTTTATAATTAAAAAAAAAAACACCCAAAACATACAATAAAATAGTATTGAAAATGATGTCATACAACAAAATGCAAAAAAATGGTAAAAATATTATTGACCAAATTTTATAAGTTTGTAGTTTACGGTTAACTCTTCCGTTGTTCCGAAACCGGTTGGGTTTACCAATAATATAGTGGTTTAAACGAAGTAAATTTTTATATTTGATTTAATTTTTCTTTAATATTTTTTTTATTTTTACAGGCGTCTTAAAAAACTGTTTTAATGTTTATAAGCAAGGATACATTACCGTATATTTAATATTACATTACTTTTGTCCTTAATTAATAATATAATATATGTATATTAATTAATACACTTTTTTTAAATAGAGATGTGAAGACGGAATACGTGTCACATCAATATTCTTACTATTTTCAAACTAAGCTAAACGCTTGTACTATGAAATTGGGACTAACTTGCTAGTCTGGAGTGAGGTTCGAACCCGCGATCACGAGGCGAGTATCCTAACCACAAGACCAACAAGCTACTCTTTTACACTATTAAAATTATATGCCAATTATCACAAGTTTTCACAGTTTAGTGTAGTATTTCTTTAGGATTTTTTCTATATTTATTGTCGCATTTAATTTTTTATTCGATCTGGTAGTTTGTTGAACAGTTTTGGAATTACACACTGTTTGGTCCTGTCTCCGTAAAAAATATTTATTCTTATTATTTCTCGTTTTTTATTCCTTATTTGTCGTGTCGTATATTCATGATGTAGGTACTAGTGTTTTGAATCTGTTCTTCCTGTATTCTTCCAGTGTCTTAGTATATAGGAGTAATAAAGTTGTTTTTGAATCGGTAAGATTTTACATATTTTGAATAGCTTTTCTGATTGGACCTTACGTGCTTCTTTTTGTTTTTATTTGCTATGGTTATGATTATTCTTATTTTTACTTAAAAAATAAATCAGAATTTCCAAATAAATCCCATCTCAGATGAAAAATTCTAAAAATACCAGATTTTTTTTGGAATTCTTTCTTCGTTTCTTCCGTCAAAAATGTTCATGGTCGGACGTCAGATTTAAACAGGCGGGTGTGTGAAACCCTATCACCTCTCAATCATCTGCCGGCCCGACAGAGTGTGTATCATGTGGAGGTGTCTCGGAGCCGACGACGGTTGCCCGAAAAAACGGTGATTCCTGTCAACTCATCAGGGCGTCTTTAAACCGACGTTTTTTTCGAGAGATTTCCATATTTAAATATGAGACGTTTGCAATGGAGTCCGGTTGTGCTAGGTCATGTTTAAAATAAGAATGTTCTTAGGTTTTCACGGCCACTCAGAAGCTAAATATTGTAATTGATGACTGGAAAGAACATATAGATGAAAATAAACATGTCGTTGCAGTATTTTTAGATTTTAAAAGAGCATTCGAAACAATAGACCGAAATATAATTGTGAAAAGAATAGAAAAATATGGTATACAAGATAAAGCATTATTATGGTTTAGAAACTATTTGAGTGGCATATATCAAATAACTAAAGAAAATGATCAAATCCAAAAGAAAATGAGCTTGGTGTACCACAGGGGTCCGTCTTGGGACCATTATTATTTATCATAAACATAAATGACATTACATCAGTACTAAATAAATGTAAAATAAGATTATTTACAGACGACGCTTTAATATACAAAGAGGATAGTGACCTGGAAACAGCGATCTACATCATAAATAAAGAACTGGAGGAAATATCAAAATGGCTCCAATTCGACAAACTTTAATTAAATGTTTCAAAAACAAAATGTATGATAATTGGAAGCAAAAAAAGAATAACCAAATATAATGTGAAATTAGAAAATGAGATATAAGGAATCGTAGACAGTATAAAATACCTAGGTGTAATTATAGATTCAAAACTAATATTTACAAAAAATACTGAATTTGTGGTGAAGAAAATCGCAAAAAAAGTGTCCTTACTTGGAAAAATAAGAAGACATGTAAATAAAAATACAAGTTTATTAATATACAATACTATGAGTCTCCCGCACATAGATTATTGTTCCAGTATATTATTTATAAGCAACGAAAGAATGCTAAAGAAACTACAAATAGTACAAAACAGAGCGATGCGCATAATACTGAAGTGTAACAGGAGAACTAAAATAACAAAAATGTTGAATGCCCTAGGACTGGAAACTGTAAATCAAAGAATAATATATAATGTAATGGTCCAAATATTTAAAATAAACATGGATTAGTACCCAAATACTTTGATGACAGGATGAAGATGAATAAGGATCTTCACTCCTACAATACAAGAGGAAGCGACAACATAAGACTACCAAAGAAAAAGAAAAACACCTCACAAAATTGTATGATGTATAAAGGTATAAATATCTTAGATAGCCTGCCAAAGGAAATTCAAAACAGGGAGAATATAAGGAGGTTTAAACTGAAGTGCAAAAATTATATTATAAAAACTTTTAAATGATTATATGGAATCAACATGCCCAAGTGAAATCATGTATTAGTCCACACAACATTAAGTGTGGAACTAAATTATTAAGATAAATAAAATAAAATAAACAAATTATGCCGTGTTTTTCACGACCTTTCTGGCCGGCGTTTTGGATCCCATTGATGTGTTGATGATGTGTTTAAAATAATCAGCCCTGTTTAAAATAATCATGTTTAAAATATTTATAATTAAGCTTTTAATCAAATTTTTGTAAGAATTCGAAAACAAATTATCTCTACACATCAAACATAATAATTCCGTTGTCTGTCCGTCGGTCTGTCCCCGTAACTTCGTGTAACGTCCGTGATTTCGTATGAATTCACGGTTAAAAAAAACAAAATTAAACGGCCGGAGATGGGGTTTGAACCCGCCTCTCCGTGGACCGCCAAAATTATAGTATAAATGTAAACTAGGGCTTAGCAATGACGCGAACCAACTTTCCGTCATTTTTTACGGGTTACTAGTATGGAAATAAAAACACTTGTTTTTAATTTCTACATTTTAAATTTTTTGAGACGCGTTTCGAATTATGAGGGCATTATCAATCTAAATGTTTTACATTCAATAACTTGGATGCATATGAAAAGTATTTAAAAGAGATACTATATAATTTTAAGGATTAATGAAGGTTTTTTGTATTTCGGCACGATTCTAAGATTTTGATTTTGACGATTTTGTTCACACAGTAATGAAAGGTAATACGTATAAGGATGAGGATTAAGACTACTATCTAGCAATCAGCAGGTCAGTCGTCAGGAGCCACATTCCAGGAGACCAGCGAGTTAGTTCTATTTTCATAGCACAAGATTTTATCTTCGTTTGAAAATAGTAAGAATATTGAAGTAGTAAGTAAGAAGTGAAAAAAATATAAAATATTATTAAACTCACATAAAAATTAGAAGGTTCATATTATTTAATGATTATCGCAATATAAACGCCAAATCCATTATTAATAGAATTCACTGTCGTTGAATTGTATTTATTTTTAACTAGAAAACGAATATACTCGTGCAGTTAAAATACTTTAAATTTCCAAGAAAGCCATCTGCGGCAGCATGCCAACCATTATGTATACTAAATACATATACTTGGTTAAAATACTTAACATTTTTAGTTTATTTAATTTATTGTTAAAACGCTTCGCGAATTCTTTGGTGTAACAGATATACTTGGAAATAATTTTAATTATCTTTCTGAAATAAATACCTACTTGGCATTCTGTGTTCTGTGTACGTGTTTCTGTATTTTATCTCTGTACTGAGAAATTAAAGGCCAAATAGGTACCCAACAATGTATTGTGCAAAATACATATGTTATAATTAGGTAAGAACCAGGCATGGTAAAAGCAACCTATTTTTCAATGTATACAAAAAAGTTTTAATATAAGTTAAAATGTATACAAACATTATAATTTCGTTGTCTATCCATATGTCCGTCCATCTGTCTGTTTGTCTATCCGTAACTTCGTGTAACGTCGTTAATTTCGTTCGAATTCAAGGCTAAAAATACAAATTAATCAGCCGGAGATGGGGCTTGCTCGTCGGGCTAGCAAATCTGAACCGGCCGCCTAACACACGTTGCTACGGCTGTCTCTCCGAGGACCGCCAAAAAGACACTATAAATATGTGTACTAGGGCTTAGCAAAGACACGAACCAATATTCCGTCATTTTTGACGGGTTGCAGCTAGTTTAATACAATAACGCTGTGCTCGTCGATTAGTAGTTGAATCTTAATAATAAAAATAATAGTAGGTGGATCATTTGTATAGCACCGTTTTCGTGAGTACCTACTCACCTCAAGGGAGCTTCACACAAAACAACTTTCTGGCTAAAACACTTTTTTACTATTACATACTTATTCACTAGATGACATGCAAAAAAACTAACCCATAAAAACCAAGTTTTATTATACTCCCTTTCTCATTGAAACAGGTTTCGCGGCCCACTCCAAGCGTCGGACTCGAAAATGAAACAATATAGAAATCGTCAAATTTTCGAAAAATCCAAAATTATACTATAATTATCATTTTTTTAAACGAAAATTGGTTAGATCATTTTCATCATCGCCACGAGTCTGCCTGAAAAGTTTCAGCTCGATTGGATCACGGGAAAAGTCTCTGCTTGCGAAGTTGACAAGCCGGCAAGCAAACAGACGCCACGAGTTAATATAAAGGGAGTAAAAATGGAATTAACATTTAAAATAGTTGTGAGTGCTAGAAATTATCAGGTGTTTTCGCGGAGTGCATACTAAGGAGTTGAAAACATTACGTAGTGATGTAACGGCCTGATTCTATAGGTTTCTATATGATTTTATAAACAAATGCGTCTTAAGTTGTTTTTTTTAACTATAGTAAGCTGTCTATTTATCTCAGTTTATTTGGTAGCTTATTCCACAAATTTGGTCCACCCACCGCGAAAGCACGGTCACCGAAATTGGTTTTGTGGAAGCGATTTACTTCGACTAACCCATTTGTATGAGATGTTGATGCTGTGCGAAGCGTTAGTTGTCTGTTATTTGCGGAAAATGAAATGGAATGCAGAATCTTGAGTAGTTTATTTGTGAAATTAATCGCCATCTTCCCGCCAAGCGCTATTGTCGTGTTATTCGTAATTTATTTCTAGCTACTTTTTAAATCTATCTTTGTACTATATCCATACTAAAGGTACAGATACATATGCCAGCGTGCCCTAACAACTGTACACACTTGCTCATTACTGGCATGCTTATTAGTGGCATGCTCATAAATAAGCATGCCCAAAGCTAACAATCAAACACACATGCTTATTAGTGGCATGCTCTTGTCATAGAATAGAGACGCTCTTGTTCAAAATGGAAACTTTGCAAACTGAAATAGAAAATTCAAGCGAACCAATAAATCAAAAAAGTTCCCGAGTTTCCATCCCCACATTTTTGATTTTAGTTTTTATATTTTTTATTGTAAGATTTGAATCATTCATGCCTATTAATAAAGTTTCATAAACATTTTTTCTCACTATATTATTTTTACAACGGTGACCGAGTATTCCACAGACATTCGTGATTCCTATAATAAGTCACGAAAAGTAATGTTTTATCATCTCCCCAACGCGCCATATTTGTTTCATCTGTCGCGGACTGAGAAGATCGCATTGATAATACTAGCCGCGAAGCCTGCGAATAACATAAGCATGCTCATAATAAGCAAGCCTGTTCACACACGCTCCAAAGATACCCCTTCTCTAGGATAAATGACAGTGGCGTGCTTATAAATCAACCGGCGCACGGACGGGTATTTAAGGAAAAAGCTGGCCAAAATTATTTTAACGTTTTAATCGTCTTTAAATTATCTTTTATTATATATTTTTATGTTTTATATATTTTGGATCTCAATTCTTGTATTTTGATTATCAAACGTTAGCTTGTTTTCTAAGGAAAAAGGTATTTAAAGTAAAAATATTTCGTAATTATAATTTTTTTTATTTATATATCATCTTCATCAGAATAATATGTATTTTCTTCATCGGAGGTCTTGTTTGTTATTTCTTCCTCTTCTTTGAATACAGAATATATTGGCAAACTCGGTGAAAGGAATTGTAATGCCTCTTTTGAGGAGGCCTTCTTGTTTCGCTTTTCTACAGGTCACGAACATGAAATAAATGGATCCGAGCTTAACAATAATCGATCAAGAACATCTTTGTTTGATTGTATTCTTGAGAACTTTCTTGCGAAGTTCAGTCTATACCGCCGGAAGTGTCTATTACGAGCTTCATCAGCTTCTTCCGAAAGTTGACCAATAGGTAATATGGAATATTTGAATAATATTTTATGGACATGGACATTTTATGGCGTCATCAGATGCCACCCATACAAATTCCCATAGAGTTCTGCCGTCCCTTTGGAGAAGATCGCAAATTTGTTTACATCTATTTGATGACCACTGGAAATTACTTCTAAAATTATTATGAATCTTTTTATTAGATCTAAGTCCACTCCGGTTATTCTTGATGCTGTTTCTGGATCAGAAAAAAATCTACGTGAAGTGTTGCCATCATTAGTTTTTCCAAAGCCAGCTTTTGGTATATCAAATAACAAAGACATCTCTTCCTTTATCTTCTGCTGTATTCGTTTTTTCTAATCTTCAACTGATTTTCATCTTTACCTTTATGAGATGCAGCTATCCGCTTTCGTTTAAATTCCGCCTTGAAGAATGTTATTTTTTGTTTAAACTCTTTGATTTTCTTTGGTGGACAGTTCGTGATTTTCATGAGGATGTCCTCCATATATTTTATCTTTTTGTCAAGCGAACGTCTAGGACACTCCTTGATGAAGCTAAAGAGTGCTCCTCTCGTCAACTCCTTCACATTCTTTTCAGTTGCTATAATAAAAGAAAGTCACTTAATTCAGTTTATATATTCATAAATTTTTAATACATTCGAAAAAAAAATGTAAAAAAAAATGGCGGCTGTTGGCGGAAAATTTTTCTTCATCAAAAGTAAGATCATCAACTTGTTCACATCTCACATTTTTTCTCACACACTTTCCGACACTTTCTTTCACTAAAACCCTTAAATATATCAAAAAGATTTTAATATTATTATGTTTCAATACGATTTTTTTAAACATGCAAAAACTGTATAAATAGTATGAATCCAAAAATAATTTTCTATTAAAAATGTAGTTAATACCTTGAACTTCTAAATCAATCACAAATATTTTCACGTCACAGCTGCTAAATTACTCAGAAAGCGAATACAAAATGTTATTTGCAGGTAGGCGCCGAGAATACAGACGTGCGGGCGAAACAACGACTAAACTCCGAATGCCGTAACGGACAATACAAAGGTACTGTGTGCAAAAGGTTGCTATCACATGACGTCTCAATCATTTAACTACAAGGAAACAGTTTTCAAATTACGCGCAGTTGATTTTTTAAATTTCGACTTTTGGCCAGCTTTTTCTTTAGATACCCGTCCGTGCGGCGGCCACTAAATGGCATGCTCATTATCAGCAATGTGCGTACACACATGCCACTAATAAGCAAGGCCTAAAGAAGGTCGATACTGCGCATGCTCACGTGCCACTAAATAAGCATGTGTATCTGTAGCTTAATGCAATTTACTTATTTATAGAATATTTTAGCCAATAGATTCGTAGGTAGATTAGCTGATCCGCGTTGTGCGCGACATTTCTTATTCTATTTCTTAACAGAATAATATTCCAAGACGTCACGTTCTCTTTTACTAATTCGTAAATTTTACTATCCTACTAAATGTGTTGCTTTCTTGATCTTGCATATAATTTGAGAGCAATGTTAAGTGTGACATTTCCCGCTGTTACACTTGGTGACATATTTAACTTGCCAGTTACGTAGTTTGTATGCTAAAGATGATAGATTTGTTCATATCAAAATCAAAATATATATCTTGCTTTTATCATTATTGATAGTAAGATACTGTCGGAACTATTTTATGCAATAATTAAGCTAATTAATATCCGAGTTCAAATTCTTCTTACTCCCTTTATATTAATTCGTGGCGTCTGCTTGCTTGCCGTCAACAACAACTTTGGATCGATTTTTGACCCCTTTCCCGTGATCCAATCGAGCTGAAACTTGGCAAGTAGACTCGTGGCGACTATCAAGAAGATCTGTCAAATTTTAGTTAAAAAAAATTAATAATTATAGTATAATTTCGGATTTTTAGAAATTTTATTGGTTTTTCAAATTGGAATCATTAGAAAAGTTTGTTTACGGCGGCCCGATAACGTCGCGGAATATTTTTTAAATTTGAATTTTTCCGTCGGTATGCATAATAGGTACTTCACTACGAATGTCGAAAATCTAAATTGACTGACAAACGTTTTTAAAATTTAATCTTCAAAGCATGAAGTGTCTTATCAAACATCAAAACAGCTGACATTTTAGAAATATATTAAATTACTGTAAGTTTAGTGTTATGTTATATGTTTTAATTCGTCTTAAATTGTTGTTATATTTTACAAAGAAAGGGAGTATAATAAAAACTTGGTTTTTATGGGTTATTTTTTTTATTTCTAAAATTATTTTAGGATTTCGAACTCGGGTATTAATTACCTGATTTGCTTAAGAATACCTATCGCATTCACCGGATCTTCTCCTCTTCTCTCAATATCCCCGTTCAATCACCCTTCCATTTTTCACCGGTAAATATGGCTCCTTTTAAAAATACCTAATAAATTATAGATATTTCTACATAAGCTGTGTGTTTTTTTATAGAGATGCGAACACGGAATACGTGTCACATCAATATTCTTACTATTTTCAAACTAAGCTAAACGCTTGTGCTATGAAAATAGGACTAACTTGCTGGTCTGAAGTGAGGTTCGAACCCGCGACCTTTGGATTACGAGGCGAGAGTCCTAACGACAAGACCAAAAAACTACTCGTTTTACTCCCTTTCTTTTAACTCGTCGCGTCTGCTTGTCTGTCGAAAAAACTTTGGATCGATTTTTAACCCTTTTCCCGTGATCCAATCGAGCTGAAACTTTGCAGGCAGACTCGTGGCGACGATAAAAATGCTCTAAAAAATATAATAAGTATAAAAATTGTAATAATTATAGTATAATTTTGGATTTTTCGAAATTTTAATTGTTTTTTCAAATTAGAATCAATACAAATTAGTAATGACCCCGACGCGCGCAGTAAGCACGAAACCTGATTCAATGAGAAAGGGAGTATAATGAAAACTTGGTTTTTATGGGTTAGTTTTTTATATTTGAATTTACCTAATAAGTTTAATACTTCACCTGTCGATGAGAGGTTCTCTCGCTCTCAACACTAGAGAGGTACAATAAACATATTCTATCCATTTTAAAAATCACCAATAATAGGTATATTCATATTACTAACATATTTATAAGAAATTGGATACATTTTTTTTGTGCGGAAGGCAGTAGGTATTCAGTCAAGTCCTGACTACATTTCTAATCCTTTGCCCGCGTTAAAGTTATAAGTTATAATTTTTTTTAATGTAAATTAATAAGTACAATATTAATTAATACAAGGTTAGTATTATTTAAAGTGTGACCGACATACAAACACGCATAATTTTACTGTCGATTTTTTTTTGCCATTATTTGTTTTTATTTTGATGATTTTAAAAATGGTTTTCGCGGCCGTTCGGAGTCTTTTGATCATAATTTTCTAGGATATTATGCCGTGCGAATGCAGTCTCTTCGGCCGTTTCAGTATTACATTATCCCTGATGATGGACCGTACGACGGAATGCGAAACTTGGCCAGAAAGGTCGTATACACACGACATATTAATGTTCCACAAAACAGAATGCCAATCTTTTTATAGGATGGCCCAGGGCTTACGACCTATATGAGCTGGCTTAAGTGTATAATTCCGCACAACGCAACGTTCACCAATTCCATCGTATACATTACGTCGTTTATTTGAAGGGAATATATAGATTTCGCAGCTCGTAAACATTCCTCTATATTTCATTTATATATATTCATATTTTCTCATAACGGACATACATATTATATAAAACAATTTTATTTTAGATTATTTTCTAGACGCCGTACACATAAATCATTTATGCCAGCGCCACACTAGTGCATCTTCCACCGCGCTTTTTCCGTCGCGGAACGCCGCTACGTTTCTTTCCATACAATATGCGCTTATCAAACACACCACGCGGACGATCGGTCGAATTGCTTTGCTTAATTGACGCTTCGGATCATTCGCTCAGGGTGGCACCGGCCTTATAGAAAGAATCGCGTAAATCATTTTTTCGACGGACGGATAATCCGCACGACGGACTAAAAGTGCAACCGGATAATCGAGTTTACTTTAAATTACCGCCTTGCTTCATTAGGCATCACTGCGCGGCTTCCAACGGATGGCTCGTTTGAGGTGACCACGTTTCCTCCGGCTTGCCGCTGTAGAGAGGATGTCCGACAGTTGCCCGTGACGTGTGGGTGCCGCGAGACGATTTATTTATCCGCGTCCCGGAGATAATCGATACCAAGAACTGGTGTCCTAAATTATTTCTTACATCTTCATCGCAACGGCTTCTGGATACACAAATAAAGATTTTTCATTAAGGGGAAATTTTTTTAATATAATAAATATATAAAAAATCTAAACTCAATTATAATTGATATAAATTAACTTTGTTAAAACCACTTATTTAATGAATGAATTTATTGAATGTTATAAATAATCAGGTCCTTTTTGCAAATAGTTATCTTTTAAATTTATTTTCATGTTAATTAGGTACTTTATATTATCATTTTCCATATATAAATTTTTTAGTATTATGATCTATACTTCGATTTTTAAATATTACTTTTGTTATCCTGACGAAGAAGCCATTGGCTTCGAAACATGTTGAATTTTTTTCAATAAATAAGCGGTTTTAACAAAATTAATTTATATCAATTATAATTATGTTACCACAAAATAAATTTGCTACATTTGAAGAAGAAATCTAAACTCAGTTTAAATACCACAAAGGATCACTATTAAAGTAATACCGAAAAAAAATCTACCTTTTCAACAAAAGATCTATTTTAATTGTTTCCAGTACCAAACGTGGATGATATTTTCAAGCAAGTTTTCATATTGAAAATATGCAAAAAAAACCTTACAGAAAACTAGGAATACTTCAAGCCAAGAATGGACACCAAATCATAAAACCTAAATTTAAAACAACCCAAATGCAGAAACATCTATATTTATAAAGTCATTAACTACTACAATAATTTACCTATCGAGATACGCTACATCAATAACCTTTCAGAACAAATTAAAAAAATTAAAACCTTCCTAAAATCCAACATAAATACTTAAATCGTTTAAAGTTACAGCGTTTTTCAAAATACTTCAATATTATTCATTATGAAATTACCTTCTATTATAGGTCGACCATAGTCAAAAGACCATTCCCTAGCTTTGTCCGGTAAGAAAAAAAGGGGGAAAATTACCTGGCAAGCCCGTATTACAAGCCGCAATATGATATTTCAAATAAAAACATATTTTTTAGTTTAAAAAAGGTTACTTACTTATTAGAAAAACTTAATTTGTGTTCATTTTTTGCATCGTAAAAACACACACATTTTTTGCGCACATTCTTTTGAATGCGGTCTAGCTATACCTCTCATATTATTAAATGACTCACATATGTACTTATATACAAAATAGGAACTGTGGCTCCCTCATCAGACTCAAGAGCTTCTCTTCACTGATGAGGTCTACATGACTGACAAAGTATTTAAAAAAAAAGAAAATTAAATATTTAAATATTTAAGATAAATATTTGTACCTTATATTAAATAAAAAATAACGAGTGAGCCTTACAATAGTCGCGTATGATGTGTAACATTTGACATTTCAAAATTAAAGTGTTACCTTATGTTATCTCTAAAACTTGGTATTATTGTATTAAGGGGGAATACCTACCTACGAAGTGCGAAAAAAGGCAATTTTTGTGATTTTTTTTAAGGAAACCTATATGAATTATGGTATTGGTATTATTTTTAAATGAATGTACATACTTTTATGAATGTGTTAATTTTTTTATTAAAAAATATTCAACATTGGCGGAAAATTTTTGGGTTCTTTCGACTGCCGAAAAATAAGGTCCTCCGCGGTGACCACTCGCGTTTCATCTGTAATCATCAGAATAAAAAAAACAAAAAGATTATCAAAATTTACTCAATAATTAAGTCTTTGACGTAGAAGTTTTTGAAAATATCGATTTTCGACAAAATGGCGGGCGTTTGAATTTAGAATAGCGTTTTTAGTGAAAAATTCGGGTTTATTTTACCGATAAAAAAATTCACTTATAAAAATCCTACGACAAAGACTAGATAATGTATAGAATAACCACTAGAAATTTCAAGTTGACCGGTTCAGTGGTTGCCGAGATATTTTGGTCACAGATTCCTAAAACAGGGTTTCGAGTAAAACGTGTTTGAAAATTGAGTAATAAATAAATTGCGAAATTATTAAACTTACGTAAAATCATCGATTCGAGGTCCATAATATAAGTCCTCCACCTTGCTTTGAATTTCCATATAATCGAGCACTCTTCACAAACATAATAAAAATATGTCTAACGTTTCTATTATGAAAGAGCCCGACTGGCAGCTACCTGCGCGTAGCGCGGCGCCGTGTGGCGCGGCGCGTAATCAACAAAGGGATGCTACTATTATCAGCTATAACTTTTTTATTTTTTTAAATTTTTACTTGAAATTTTCACCTTTAAGATAATGCAAAAATTTAAAAATCGATTTTTTCTAAATGTCTAGGTAGGTATTTCCCCTTTATATAGATTTTTAACCAACTTATTTCTTTTTTTTGACTCAAATTATTTTTTTTTTGACATTATAAATAATGTGTATTATATGAAATATGGATTTAATATTTGTACATATTAAATATTACATTTACGTATTTTAAAACAATCTCGATGCATCTCGCTACTTATCACGATTTCTCTTTTTTTTGTTATTGTTTTATGATAATGGCGGGGCGCGTTACGTGCATCATTTTTCTAGCAATAATAATGCAGATAATAAGCTCCTGGCCCTAAATCGAGCTGCGTTTTAAGAAAAAAAAATACGTCATTTCTGTCGGTTATACCCTTACCACAAAAAATTACCGTAAATGCGGTCACCTAAACCATACGACAACAAGGAAAGTTTTATATTTTAATTAATCACCCGTAAATCAGATTACAGGATAATTAATGAGGACGAACCACTAATTATAGGAAGTGACTACACATTTATTTATATGCTAATTCAACATTATATCACGTCACAAAGTACGTAAATATTGTGTCAAAATATGCAAATTATGACACGCAATAATTTTTTTCAGTTCTCTTGCTGTGATTAATTTTGCAGAAAATGTCAGACTTTTGAAGACAGCTAAGTGCTGTTAATTTTTTGAAATTTACTTTCCAAATAGTTGTTTGGTTCATCATCATCATCATCATCGTTTTCATTATTGTTCCACTATTTTGCATGTGGGAAAGAAGAAGGCATCAAAATATTGCAAATTTAAAAAAAAACAAGAGAAATAGATACTATAAAATTAAAAAGATGTTAACAGATTTAAAGTTGCTCACCATATAAAAGGGTTAAAGTTAAACACAGTGATTTTCACATGTAAAATCTGAAATTATATATTACTTAATACTTAAAAAAAATGACATATAACAAAATATATTCGTAAACATGATACAAAAATTGCAATTAAACTGAATAAATACAATAGAAATACACAAAACATCATTTTAAATGCCTCCAGTATACCTATTCAATATAAAATATTACGTTCCGCAATTATAAATAAAATATTTATTAAATTATTGGAAGAATTTTGGGTATATAAATAATTTTTGATGATAAAGTGTGCATTCTTTTATGCAAGTTTCATCCATTAATTAAAAATTTCTTTAATATCGTAAATAATATATATGTGATCCATAATTTAAAAGATTTTTTTTGTATTCATCAAAGAAATAAAATAAAATAAAAGGTTAATATTATTTGAGCGTATGTACAGAGGTAAAAATCTGTTTTTAAGTATGTAGATAAATATACATTATTCATATTGAATTAATGTATGATAATAAATATTATCGTGAAAAATTGCTTACCTATATCACGACAAATCAAACTGACAAATATAACACAACACACAAAGAGTCGTCGTCCGTAATATATAATAACAATGATGCATTTCAATACTTAAAATATTAGAGTCAAGTTGACAAAAAAAAATTGCGTTGAAAGTAGGTAGGGATCGTAAGCGGTCTACTTTACAATTTAGTAGAGGGAGTATTAAATTTAGAGATGTGACGGCGTGGACGCGGCATATTGTTTATTTTTTCTCTTTGATGCAAACACACTGAGCAGTCTGAACAACTTAACAGTCCTAGTTGAATGGCCGTGCGAGGAGTACGCACGCACCCGTTTCCTCTAGCGATCGATACTAACATCGAGTAACAACTTATATTCCCGCGTTAATTTGAAATTATTCTTTTTGACAGTTTCAAAAGTAAGGATTGTTCGTCTCGCGTATTATAAAAGTGGTTGTCTTATAATGTTCTAGCACAAATAGGTACCTACCTTTGACAGTTATTCTAAAATTACGCTTTTTTACTTTAAGTTGTCGTGTTAAAGTGATGTGTTTTGAATTACTTACGAGTGTAATGCTGTGATTTGGTTGAAATTAAAAGTGAACTGTTTTTGAGAGGTAACTACTTAATGTATTTTTTATTTTGAGTTTTGAATAAATTTCTTTAACAGTAACAAAATTATTTTGTGGTGACATTTTTAAAAGATAAAACAACTTTTTATTGAAATATCAACATATTTCGGGGCCAATAGATCCTTCATTAGGATATAACGTATACTAAAAATTGAAAATGCAATTATATACTAAAACAAATACAAAAAAATAAATATATAAACATTTTGAAATTAACAAGGGTTTAAATTCTTACACGCAAATAATATAGGATTACAGTTAGATAAATTATACATTTAACAATGTTGATAGAAAATTAAATAGAATAAATAAATAATTGAAAACTCTTTAGAAACAGTTACCTTTTAGATTTTTCTATTCAACTGCCATATATTTACTTCTTAATTTCGTTAGTGTCTATATTTCCAAGTTTTTATTAATTAGAAAAATATGTAAACGTATATTTGATATATCGTCGCTGTATACCTATATAATAAAGCCAATGTGCCGTTTAGTACATTCTGAGATGAACGAATCAATTTGTCAATTTTTCATATAAATAATGGAGATATACTAAAAAAAACATTGCCGTTCATTTGGAAAGTCTGCCTAGTAATTATTTAAAATATTTTTTATAAGTCTAGTAGAGCAATTATTTTTTAAAATAGTTTCATTTGTTTATCTCAGAATGTACTAAAACGGCGCATAGTCTTAATTATATATACAGCGACGCTATGTATTAATAAAATATTTTGTTTTAAATTATGGGCCTGTGTAGACTATTTATTAAAATATAGTTCATATTGTAATTAGATAGATAATTATATAGTGGTAATTAGGCCAGTATGATAATGTTAAAGCTATTCTCAATAATAATAAAGGAACTTTAAATATAGCCTCAACTCAACTGCATTAAATAATATGTTTGCTTGAAAATTACATAACGATTAATGCAATAATAGTGTCAAATTGTATGTGGTTGTACGCGGTTTAAAACAACTTTCACTCCCTGTTAACATTTGCGTTCCTTCTTCTATAATTTTCAGATTGAACTAATAATATTTCATAAAATAAAAGTACAACCATTTATTTAACGTCTTATATAAAGAAATTACATCTTTACATGAATAATAAAACGAAAAAAAATTACTTTTAGTATTTAATTATTAAATTTGCGCAGAAACCATTTTATTTTATTAAACAACCTAACTAATTATAATTTTGGCGCCTAGATGCGAAATCGCCACTTTTTTTCAGCAACCAGCGGATCTAAACGGCACAACCGCTATCAAAAAAGATTTTTCTGAGCTTTTAAAATATTATGGTCGACTCAATTTTCTGTACTTAAAATTCGCAATAAAGTTTTGTGTATAGGTATATTTATATTATTGTCATGGATTGGTGGGGGATGAAAGTAAAATATATATATTTAAAAAAAATTTAAATCACAAGGTCACTGGATACGAAGTTAACTGGTTCTCTATGATTCGCGATCGAGAATATTCCAATTAGGTTTTCACTAGAAAATTCCGCACGTAGGTACCCCACTTGCGCTTTTTGTCTGTGGTATCATTGTCTGTTTTGCTTTCTTTGGCTTTGTTTCTGTCAAAACAACAACTCATTTGGGCGATGTCGTCGCCGATTGCATAGAGTGTATTCTATCTCGAATATTTCAGTATAATGTTGTGTGTTCTATCGATTTCTAGTAGTTTCCTAGACCTATGTGCAGCCGCGCAAATACATGATTACGTGTAGTTCATCTCAATTTAGGATCTGGTGACATGAAATATTATTTAAAAGAATATATTTATTGTTTGTTAACTTTTGAAATCATGTTTTGTATATTCTTGCACACTTAAATAATAAAGTTATGCTAGAATGAACTCATTATTATTATTATTATTATTATTTAAATATTTCAAATAATATGGATAAAACGTACGATTCTAATATATTTTCCTACCTATCAAAATAATCCACTAAAACTTTTGTTAAAAAAATGTTTAAAAATGACGGTAACGAAGCTAGCTTCTCTTGAGAAAGCTTAATCAAGCAACGAATTCTGTGTTCGAGATTAGTTAGGAGAAGTCGATAGAAATGTCTCTTTCAGTTGGGACTCTGGTAACATTGTTTCATTAAAGCTCATCTTACTCAGAAGATTTCCCAGACCTTGCAAATTCTTGGTAAGATGAAAACATGCTCTGAATATTTTATACACAGCATGTTCTAAAAAAAACGTTAATATTTTTGATATAATAACAGAAAATAACGTTGTACAAAATTTTGGTCTAAAAAAAAGGCATAATTGTACCCATTGACGTATTATAATATAGACACGTTATTACGTAGCAAATATTGCATTGAAAGAGACAACAAATCACGGCACACTTATTTCACAAACGCTCTGCGTGTAGACAGGTAATTTGAAGTCACGGTGACTAAAATAACATACTCATTCTTACAATAGTGTACGATACTCTGTTCCTTTTCACGGGACTTTTTTTCGGCGTAGCGTCGCGCCCGATCACAAAGAAGGTCCGTTCGATAACGAATGCAAGTAAGTTTATTATATCATTGATTGTAGGTACCTACCTAAATTGAAATAATATGAAATAAATAATAGTAAGTAGCCGCTAATTTCATGCATGTATTACGAACAAAAAATAATAATATTGTCACATGGTCGTGACTTTGGGAGACAAATGAAAACACCGGGGATTAATTAGCGGTTTATTAATTAACTAACATGAATTACATTAATACATTATTCTTGAATTCACAATATTTCGCGATTTATCACTAGACTATGAACTCGTTATTATCGCTGGGTAACACTTTATTTATCACTTGCTAGGACATTCTAATTAATTCTCGCACATAGACGTCGCACTTATTTATTTCGTCAGTTAGGTACTCTGCTCAATTATTTCGCTTAATATCTGTCGCTCCGAATATCTCACGACTGGCCACACCGACCGTTGTTCCGCGGCTAATATCGCGTCGATACTAATTTCGAAACAAACTCGACCCACGCAGATATAGGACTCGCTTATATAGGCAAAATGCTGGTTTTTCTAACTTCCTAGATTATTCTAGTGTTAACTACAATGTTCTCGTCGTTTGCAGATGTTTGTAGACATTATCCGAATGTGATAGATAATATGAGAGTGTGGTAGTGTGTCCTACAAGGTACTAGAGAGTTCGAGTTTATTGCAATCATTGAATGATTCTTTTTTACTATTTCGTTTCTTATTTTATCAATTATTGGATATAATCATCATTCATACAGATAGCTCAGGATTTTCATTGATCAGCCGAATATGGTTTATTTTTGTTCAGTTAATTTATTTTTCTCCCCTTACCTTGAATGATTAATGTACCAACCCTAAACAATAGGTTTTTATAAAATCTGAATCATGTAATAAATTAATGTTGCATGATTCAGACAAACGAGGGTTAAACTCTTTCACAATATTGAGTTAAATTAATTTTTTCATTTTGTCTATACAAGTTTTATACATCCGTTTTTATAGAACGTCAAGATTCATCGTGGTGGACTCCGAATAAAACATTTTTATGTAATACAAAAAGTCACTGGACATAAACTTAACTGCAACACTATTCCGTTATTTGCACAGTTTCACCCAATAGAATATTTCACACATAGGCACTCTTTATTTGCTGTTTGTCTAGTTTGCTTGGATCACAGTTCGCTTTTATGTTTTGTTGCTTACAAAACAACCCTTTATCCTTGTGCCTGCTTCGACGCAATTTATAAAAATTATTTTCTCTCAAATATTCTCGCATATTTCCGTACATTCACCCAGTTACTAGATGATTCCAAATTCTTGTAAAACGTTCAAAGTATTTGGAAAACCTTTTATTTTATGCGGAGTTTTTATTGATCTCGTGACGATATCAAATAATCATACGCATTTTTAATTTATGACAATTACCCTTAAACAAACATTAGCACAAATGGTTAATTGTACGATTCAAACATACGTTTGTAAATGACTCATAATACTTTTTGAGGGGACTGAAATTATTTAATCTAGACTTCGGCCCTGACGCCACTGCTAAGTTGGATCGATCAAGATTTAGGTACATATATATATATATCATTAAATATTTGCTCTTTGATAGAGTTGGTACTAGGGTGACTGACCCTGGCAAACTGACAAGATTCTCTTACATAATACGTACGTGCGTTCCTACGTACCGCATATTAGTACGAACAGAGTAATAAAAATAAATTAATCGTTATTATTGAATATCCAGTTTAAAACGTGCCAATCCGTATATGTAAAAGTAGGATTTTATTGACCCCCCCAGAGATTCGCTTAAGCGCGTGGATATTTTATTTATTTATAAATATACCTACTTGAAAATATAATGAAGGCCAGTTATTTTGAACGAAACGCTCGAATGCAGTGTTGTTGTTAGTTTTATGATATTTTATAACCATTGCACAAGTGTTGCCGGTTATTGGATTAATAAAATTTGTTCAAATGTTTATGAATACTTACTTACATATTACTTCTGAAGGCTGTATAACTCTTATAGAGATCTGGCCTCCTGAATGACGCCTTTCCACATCTTTCGATCCATTGCCTTCTTCTCCTCTATCTTCTCCAGATCACCTAGTAGAGCCCGTTTCTTTAGAAAAGCCACTTGCATTGGTGTGAGTAACATTACGTTTACGAAAACTCGTAACATTATTTTTTTGAGTAAATGACAGACGCAAAAAATAAATATAAATATTATTTTAGTTTCTAAACCTAAAGCAAGCATAGGTACAAGT
>JADDOH010014348.1:0-17390 GCA_016648135.1 Agrypnia vestita | reverse complement strand
GAATTCCAAGAATCACGTTTCAGGGGTGCCCAAGTGTGAAACGGTTGATATTTTTTAGCCTCCCGTCGATTCTGGACTTCTTCGCCAGGGCTGAACTGGGTCAAGGGCGGTCAGGGTGGTGTCCCGAGGGTATTGCCGTCCGTATCAATGACGGACGCGCTGTCACTCATCCGCGTCACTCACTTTGCATTTAAATTTTTCAAAGGTACAGCTTCTGTTGAATGTGTTAAGAGGCCCCTGTACACGAATTTAAACTTATTAAATCATTTTGCAAAACCCATAGCTAATAATCAATTTTATTATGATAGATCCATTTACTTCAAAAAAATATGAACAAATTTATTGTTTAACATCAAAAAAAATATTTTAACGAAACACTATTTTAGTTTTCATGAAATAGAGTTATCTTTGGTACACTTAATCTCGTATATTTTCAAATAAAGACCAAATATTTTATTTACAAATTGATTTATACAGTTTGAAGAAGTGGTGCTATTCAAACATTAATATTTTTCGACAAGTTGTTAAATACATCGTTTTAAAAAAGACAAAAATTAAACGTTCTGTTTCCTATATTGCAGTATCCATAAAACCATTAAAATATCGATTATTTTAATTAAGTTTTACAGGCGTACTAAGAAAATTTAATTGTCATTAATATAAAAATATTCAAAAAATTATACCTCATACTCAAGAAGTCGAATTAATTAAATCGTATCGTATCGCCGCGCATTTCATTTAGCAAAATCGAGAGCAAATACGAAATTCGTGTACTGGGGCCTCTTAGTACACACAGCGTTGGAAGGATTTCTTAAAAAGGGTAACGCTTGGGAGAAATTAGGTGATTACAAAAGGGTGATTAACTATAATCATTTTTATTATCACTTATGATACACATTAAAACTATTTAATAATTATTAATGTTATGTGGGATATAAAAGCAAAGGCAGCAATATCAAAAAAAAACAAATAATGCAGTCATCGAGGATTACTAATTTATAATGTACTGAATTCGAGCTTTTATAGGAAACAGCCTATAAATTTATAAAAAACATTAATTTGGAAAGGTTTAGATATATGAAATCTAGAATTCAATACATTTTAAATTAGTAATCCTCGGTCACTGAATTCAAAAGACTTTTTTTATTTTTTTGGATATTGCTGCCTTTGCTTTTATACCCCACATATTGGGTTGGTATTATTTGTAATCCTCATAAATATTCCAAAGAACGCAATAATGAAAATGAAATGATAATTTATTTTAAGACAGTTTTTCCATGGACCATCGGTATTATTCTATACCATACGGATACGTCATTCTGCTTGCACAACTCCCGTCGGCTGGGCGCTTATGAGTGATGAGACGTCAAAATACCACGTTTCTTATAAAATGACGATAAATTCACATGTGTTGTGAATTTACAAACCTGTTCGCATTGTATAAAAAATGTAATTAAAAATATTATAGAATATTTTCAAACTATTATAATTCACTAATACTCAAATTTGCCTGGGGTCACATTGTACCCCGCTCTGGATCCCGATCCAATTTTCGATCATCTGGTACCCGAAGGTTAAACTATTATTTTAAAATAACTAAGATTAAAAAAAAATGGTCGCGTCCTCCGTGACTGACACGCAGCTTTCCCCATCATGTACGTATTACTTAATGAAATACCTACAATGTAGCACATCCGATTTGGAAATAAATATTTTCTGTCTGGAACAAATGTAAACCGGGGAAAGTTGCATATCAGTCACGGAGGAGGAGCTCCACAGAAATAGATATAATCGGGCTTTTTTTCAATATTCCTAAATAATATAATATTGTCACGTATCGTGGCTGCGAGCGATAAATGAAAACACTGAAAATTAATTATCGTTTTATTAATTATTGATTATTTCATTATGTTGACAAAGTCACTTAAACACGAATTAAATTAATACACTATCCTTGAAATAAAACTATTTTGCAATTTATCACGAAATGAACACTGTTATCGCTGGGAACACTTTATTTATTTAACACTCGCTAGAACATTCCATCCAATTCTCGTACGTAGTAGTCGCATTTATTTGATCGCTCACTTTGGTAAGAACTCACTCGATATCTGCCGCCCCGAAATTCCAAGACTGACCACACCAGCCGTCGTTCGCGGCTTATTTCGCACCGATATAAATGTCAAAAGAAAACTCTATTGCGCAGCGCGATGCTGTTTAATAAACGCGATACGCTGCTGCTTTATATTTGCGATACGCGAACTCTCGAAAAGATTCCTTTCCTTTCTAGTGTTTAAGAGAAGGCTCCCGTCTCTTCTAGGCTGTTCCAGGCATCTCTATAATGTTGTAGATTACAGCTGTTGTGACATTCGGACAAGGCGTAATTCCTTTGTCACAACGTGTACTTTTATAAATGCCAATATAAAAAATTAATAAACTGCTTGTAAAAAGTCACCCAATTTATACCTAAATTTATACGCAATTTGTGTAGAAGGAATTCACCAAGTGTCAACCCTTGCAAGTCGCGAGTCGGCCACGTTAGGCCGGCCGCACTTTGGATACGAATTATTACGCACGTATTCGTACGATTATTTTCATACGTATTGAGCGTGCACACTGATTGCGTCTTGCGTTGGTCACGATCAGTTACTTTGCGCGTGTTTCCAATAACATTTGTGCCAAATGAATAATCTGTATCTTCTGGAAAACTCTATTATGGGAGACTTAAATAATGAAAAATTACATGACTATCTATCTAATAGATTCACAAATGCTGGGGAGAATCGAAGTGCAACGAGAGCTCATAACATCGGAGAAATATTTAAAAGTTTTTTTGTTCGAAGCACACAATTATACCTCACCTTCATTAAGCCAAATTATTTAACTTACAGGTATTTTATAGTTCTTTAGAGATTCTCCGCCATGATCTGCGATGATGGTCACGTAGTTGAATCACTTTGGTCCCACAAACATTTGTGGCCATGTGTCAAATTGACAAAATTTTCAATATCCATCGTAGGAAATCGCAAAAATTTCCGAATAAATCCGGATCGTGTCGGACGTCGCATCTATACGTGCGTACACGCACTACTAAATCGTGTACAGTGTGCGATCTTCAATACTACTTCGAAGGTCAGGAATGTACTTGCGTATTCGCACGTATACGTACTGCTCAATTTCGTACAAAATCGCATCCAGTGTGCGGCCGGCGTCAGGGTGGAGACGGCTATCAGCATCATTCATACAGTCCATTACAGAAAAGTGCCGAGTTTCTGCAAATCGGAGGACCCAAATGTAAGTTTTTGCTTGTCTCATCTGTGTGCTGGCTTTTCGCATTTATACTGGACAACTAGCTTGTCTTGGAAGTCTCCGTATAGCATTAAACTATTCTAGCGTACTACTTCATAACTGCCGCCTAACCACTCATTGCTTTGCATCGTTTTGCTCGATTCGTTGCCTGGTATACGAGATCTTACCTTTTATATGACCCGTGTAACACGGTGAGATAAATCTTGGAAATTTAGTTGGGATATTTCTCAGTACCATGTAAAACCTTTTTTGTCGGCAAAACAAATGAAGCACGACATGCGTAATTTGTCGGCAATACGTAGGGAACATTTATGCGTACGCGTGAATCACTTTGGTCCCAAAAACATTTGTGGCCATGTGTCAAATTGACAAAATTTTCAATATCCATCGTACGAAATCGCAAAAATTTCCGCACAAATCCGGATCGTGTCGGACGTCGCATCTGTACGTGCGTACATGCACTACTAAATCGTGTACAGTGTACGATGATCAATACTACTTCGAAGGTCAGGAATGTACTTGGGTAATCGTACGTATACGTACTGCTCAATTTCGTACGAAAACGCATCCAGTGTGCGGCCGGCGTTAAAATTTCTGTGGTCGCGTCACAACCGGTTGGTCTCCCCTGCGGCCCTGCCCGTGGTACACTTTGGATAGAATCCAAAAGTCAGAGAATCGTTGGATTCCGCGGTATTATGAAATTACGCTAAAATAGAACGTAACGTGAGACAAAGGAACCAAACAGCTGATCCGAGCGAGTTGTACCACTAATCGACGCTAGTATTTGTACAGTACAAACTTTCGGGAAGCTGCGAATTCTTTCAGTGACTAATCTAATGCGATAGAAACGTGAATGAAACGACGTGTTCTAAGATCTCCACCGCGGCGCAGTTATGCAATGCAATCCCTAGTCGGGAACGCCCTTTCGGGATCCCTCGAGATTAGAATTTCCAATCCCGCGGGATCCCTACGGATCGGGATCCCGAATACTTTTGTGTTTTTTTTGGTTTATAGAGCTGAATAGCAATTAACGACAATGCCTTGCATGTTTACATCAGCAATTTTAATAAAATGTTCATTCTGAATCATTGCATTAAAGTTTTTGTAGGCGTTTTTCCAAGCATCAATCAGTCAATAGAGTGGATTTAGTAGTAGTTTTTATTGCTATACTAGCTGTGCCCGCGCGGCTTCGCACGCGTAGATTTTTAGTACACTGTTTGGATCGTCATAGAACTTTTGCGAACCTTTTGGAACATTCTCCTTCCAGAACTTTCAAGAAATTTGTCGAATGTACAGGAACCTTCTAGACACACCGACACATTCCGCCACTCAGTTTAGAACCTTATAGAACTTTCTAGAACCTTCTCCTTCCAGAATTTTCTAGAGCAGGTTTTGCCGGAACCTTCTAGACTCACCGACACAGTCGGCGAGCCTATTTTGAAACAATCTGAAGCATTTGCGGCCTTCCCATAACAAAACAATGTGCTAGAAAGCACATTTTCGTCACCCACTCCCACCCACGCAGCCACCCCCACCAAACACGCATATTTTTGATGTGACACCTGCTATCCACTACCATAACCACCGGTGGGTGGTTGTGGAGAAAACTTGGCGGGTAGGGAAACACGGGTTTCTTTTTATATATATAAATTGATTAGGTTGATAAAATACAGCAAATATTATTCAAACCTATTTTCATTATTTGAATGTGATATGAAAATAAGTTTTAAGCTCTATAGTTATACACAATTAAACATAAAAAATGTTGATCAATCCCGGTAATCTCGATAATCACGTCCGATTTTTCGGTTCGTGATTGATCTCGTAAAATGCCTCGAGATCTCGCGACATCTGGCGGTGGCGCGGTAAAATTCAAATTTTCGATGCGTTCGTTCCAGAATAATGCGTTCGCCGTCAAACAAAGTATTATATTAAATTAATTAAATATTGAAAGTACTTAAATAAAATCCATATTGTGACAAAAATATATAAAAACATTATATAGGTCCTGGACCCAGCCCAGGGGGGGTCATGACCCCCATGACCCCCCCCCATCCCAGGATCCGCCCTTGCGTCGTACGTACATAGACTTTACGTTTACATAGGTGACAGTATAATTTGGCCTAGAAACAGTAACACTAACAGAAAAAAACATACACAAATTAAAATGTACACAGCGGGCCACGGAAAGGCAGATGCTCGGCGTGAGCCTTCGAGATAAAATCAGAAATGAAGAAATAAGACGCCGAACAAAAGTTGCCGATATTATGGACCGTATTGCGAAACTAAAATGGCAGTGGCCTCGACATACGGCTCGACAAGAGGATACTAGATGGGCACCCAGAATCCTACAGTGGAAAGTACGAAAAATAGAAGCGTCGGAAGACCTCCCAAAAGGTGGTCTGATGACATAGTCCAGCAAGCAAGAAGAACCCGAATGCGAAGGGGTAGAAATGGAGATGAGTGGAGGAAAACGGAAGAGGCCTACATCCAGCAGTGGAGAGAAAAATGCTGAGGAAGAAGAAGTATAATTCAGTTCAATAATGGTGATTTTCGAGAATATTGATATTATCTGTTCGAAGAATATTTTTTCTTCTGTATGAAGGCTTGAACTTTGTTGTGACATTATTATTAAAATAAAACACAAATCAGTTTGTTTTCACCACTTTATTGGTGCTGAAAACAAAGTGTTTTGTGTTTTATTTTAATATTGATATGTTATAAACTGAAAGTACATAAACTACGACATGTGAAATAAATGAATGGCTGAATCAAATTACGCACTAAGTACCATGACCGACAAGCCGAGGAAAACAAAATATACTGAACAAAAATATTACATATAAGTTTTTTTTTTTGAAAAATTTATACTATACATCCTACCTGTCTTTTCTATATAAAAAATTAAAGAAAAAGTTTTCTATGTTTCTTGTAATTAAGTTGCGAAATACGCATTTTAAACAACTCTCAAGTACCCAGCGCTATTTCCTATGAAAGGCACTAAGTCCAACCTCTGTATAGTTTTACATTAGGTAAGTACCCCGAGGATATTCAAACAGCATCCCTTATCTGTAACAAAATACCGGGATGAATGTTAATTTCAAAACACAAAATAAATCGTACCTCATTTACGGGTGGATTTTTTGCTGGAATGATATTCTGAGTTATTGATGTGTATTCCAGGTGTTTTTCTTTTTTCATTTGAATTATATTCTTTATAACACCCTTACACAGGGACATAATGCATTACTGGGGTTAGTGGCGATGTCATATAAAACCAAGCTGCATACTTAGTTTGAAAAATGAAATTTTGGTACTTGGTGCCTATTTTACTGCAACCATTCAAATGTGTAATTGTTCTGTAATGATTACGCATTTTCTGGTCTCTTTTATCGATCTCGCGTTTAAACATCTGACTGATGATCACGGCGGGCGCTCCAGGGCTGATCGGGCTGTGGAGAACCGACAGAAGAGGATAACAATAGTAGGTGCGAGCGAGCGAGCGGGGCTCACGGCTGGAAATTGTACAACACTCGACCCCGAGCGGCCGGCGTCGGATTTCAGCCGAACTATCGGATATCCAGATGGAGTATAATGGCGATATCCAACGAAATATCCAACAACCACCGCAATGTAAATATCCGACGAATTCGGTCCCGGGGTAACCCGACACCGCCCGTAACCGTATACAGTCGCGTCTTGGTCTGTGTAATGGACGGGGAATTATTATATTTCGGGAATCGTGGCTGCAAAGTGAATTAGAGTCGAAGGAAATATTTTTAATTTTCACTAACGGATTATAAAAATGTTGAAGAGGAGGGTTGTCATTATGCATCTCTGTGACGGTAAAGGGTCGTGAATGGGATGCGGAAACTTCGCAAAAATTAGTCCGTGCAGCTCTGTTGTCAGGTTATATGAAGAATTTTAATAGTCAGTGGCGAAGAAAACATGGGAAAAACAACATGAGTTGCTTGTTGGTGGAGCGGTCACGATGCTCGCCTAGTGATTTCGTGGCCGGTAATTCGAGCCCCATTCCAGGACACCAGTAAGCAAGTCCTGTTTTCATAGCACAAGCGTTTACCTTATTTCGAAAATAGTAAGAATATTGATGCGACACGCATTTCGTGTTTGCATCTCTATTTAAAATAAATAAACAAAAATCTGATGTTTGTTTTTCTTTTTATTAAAATTAAATATGATGATTTTTAGTTATCTAGACTCGCATTTCAAACATTTCCTTGAACTCCATGTTCCGTAAAAATTGACGTTGGTCTGTCTCATAGAAGCTGTCCTTATTGTGGGTTGTATGTTATTCAGACTTCCATAGAGTTTAAAAATTTACAGAGATGAGCTAAAGTCGTTCTTTAGGAAAGTGTAGTGTAGTCCCACCCGGGTTTTGAGTAATAAATGAAAACGGAGGAATTCCGATACTTTCTGGTTTATTACAGTTGTTCCAGGCGTTTCTAGACGTTTCCTGAAGGTTGTAGATAACTGTTGACCGTTTGAGACCAGGGGTTCGGACAGCACCTAAATCCTTTTTAGCATCTCGCTACAACACATTTTATTTGAAAGAAGTTTCAATGTTAAAATATGGATATGTGTTCGATTTTTTTATCAAAATATTGTAAATTAATGTCAGCAATTTTTTAAAATTTTGGATGTATCACATTGCAATACTGCTATATTTTATAATTTGTGATTTAACTAGCATACCCAATGAATTAATCTAAAGCTTTATAAAAGTTAATAATAATTTATCTCATTACCTTCGGTTTTAAAGTGGAAACGCCTTCTTTTCTTAAATTTTTCTTGTCATTTTATTAGTTTCATTAGACTTCGATATTAAAAATGTTTTTTTTACTCCCTTTATATTAACTCGTGGCGTCTGCTTGCTTGCTTGCCGTCAAAAAAAATTATTGGATCGATTTTTGACCCTTTTCTCGTGATCTAATCGAGCTGAAACTTGGAAAGATCGAGAAGATCTATCAAATTTTCGTTAAATAAAATTAATAATCATAGTATAATTTCAGATTTTCAGAAATTTTATTGGTTTTTTCAAATTGGAATCATTAGAAAAGTTTGATTAGCAACGGCGGCCCGATAACGTCGCGGAATATTTTCTAAATTTGAATTACTCCGTCGGTATACATAATACGTACTTCACTACGAATGTCGAAAATCTAAATTGACTGACAAATGTTTTTAGAATTTAATCTTCAAAGCATGAAGTGTCTTGTCAAAGCTCAAAACATTTGACATTTTAGAAATATATTAAATTACTGTAAGTTTAGTGTTATGTTATATGTTTTAATTCGTCTTTAATTGTTGTTATATTTTACAAAGAAAGAGAGTATAATAAAAACTTGGTTTTTATTGGTTACTTTTTTTAATGTTGGACTCAGTTTGAAAAAAAACGACAATTATACAGAATGAATGATAAATCGTCATGCACGATGAAAATGAAAATAAATTCATAACTGTTAAACACAATCATCGGTCGGGGGCCCAAAGATATTATGGTAGAGAAAGTACAAAAAAAGTTTCTAGGATATCTCTACATGAGAGAGTACGGCCATTATCCTTGGCTTTACCCAACCGAGTTCCTCCAGGGTATGCTTGGCTACAATAGTTTAGAGACTAGAAGGAATGTGTATCTGATTACGCATTTTTATCGATTGTTGCGCGGTATGATCGATAATCCTGAAATTATGTGGAGCATTGGTTTGTATGTTCCCGATAATTACCTAAGACAACGTCAGCATAGATTGTTTCACATTCCAATATACAGGACCAACCTGCCAATGGTTATGCCTGTTGGAAGAGCACTGCTATGCTGAACAATATTACTCTGGATATTGATCTGTTCCATGTCTCTGAGAGGGTATTCCGAAGCAGGATTCTTCAATACCTTTCATGTGAATGATTTTATAATGTTTAATATTTGTTTTTGTTTATATATCTATGTTTATATATTTCTAACTTATTTATAACATTTACGAATTAACTTTGTTTTTGTAATGTAAATATTATATAAAAAATAAATAAATTGAATTGAAAAATTGAATGTTTCCATGTTCCCCTGTCTTGCGCTGCTTCTGCATGAGTCAACCAGTCTAGACCCATTCTGTTTTCATACCTACGTACATACACTGTTTTGATTTTTAAAAAGCATTTGTGGTGTTGAAAATAGTGACGCTAGGACAGCTTCTGAACATTTGATAATGTGTATACTTTCAATTTTACTTTAGTATGAGTTGTATCCTGATGGTGGGACCATTGGCCCCGAAACTTGCTGATTATTCAATAAATAGTGATTTTCTACAAAGTGTTTCTTTTTATTATTAATAATAATATTACCATAGAGTTATTTTGGTATTATTGAAGAAACCATTATTAAATGCTGACTGATTTATACGTGAATTTTAAATTTGGACAGTTTTCTTACCTAAACGATACAAAACATAGTTCGTGGCATGACCAAACCGTAATTAATCAATGTATATTATGGATGTCTCACAGAGACGAAACTGCATTTTATTTTTATTATGGGAAAGTAGGTATAGAAGTCATTTATGGTGTATATCGGACTTACAAGCGATGGTATGGTAGGCTTAAGTAAACACTTTACACATATGTCACGTTCGCTATTTCCACCATGATAGAATTTACCATTTTACTAATTTTACTAGTCTTACTAATTTTTGGAAGTTGTATATATATGAATTATATGTCACACATCACATATGTGTTGTAACAACCTTTTATACAGGCCTGTGACAGTCATTTTCCTTCCCCCTAAATCCCCACAGATGTCGCTAATTATTTTTGATATCGTTAATGTCGCTCGATGAGACTCCCACAATTGATTTTTACGGAATTTAGAAAGCAATATACTTTTTTCTGTGTAATGAAATTCTTTCCGAATTACTAACATTCAGTTGTATTCTAACATTACACGGCTACGTATTAGGAGCCAGAAGTTTATTAACAGTCGCGGAGAACAGTCGGAAGGGTATCTCGAGTTTCTGTTTCTAAAATACATCTCATGTACCTGGAATAAAGCTTACTTGTAGGGATAATTTGAAGGTTAGGTAATGCGAGACCCTCCGGCAGTGTAACCCAAGGAGGCATCCCCGAGACACGAGAACTTTCTGTGATGTTAATGGAGAAATATCGCGTGGATGGGGATACGTTCATATTTATTATTACAGACTATTCCATCTTAGTATTTTGATATCCACGTATTACGGAGGAACTCCGCAACGGCGGACACCGCCGAGGATAAAGGTAGGTGTGATACACATGCTTATTTTTGAGCATGCTCATTAGCATGTTCAAAACTGGAATACACTTGCTCGTTATTAACATGCTTATTTTAATCATGCCCATTAATGAGCACACTCAGAGCTAACAATCAAACACACGTGCTTATAACAGAATGTTAGTTAACTTAGTAAAAACCACTACCAGATTTAAGGTCTAGCGGTTTCGAGACGTTCCCGTCTCTTCGTCAGGACCAACACGGCACTACTATATTCACAACACTATACACCCCAACCATAGTATTGTTAAACTTTCACCAATATTGATCACATGGGTGTTAGTTAATCTTGTCAGAGGCAAACATGTACTGATTAGCCTACTGAACAGTCTGAGGAATCTACCGGGAGAGAGTGATGAGTTTTGGGGTGTATATACTGTATAGTGTTGTGAATATAGTAGTGTAGTGTTGGTCCTGGCGAAGAGACGGATACGTCTCGAAACCGGTAGACCTTAATTCTGGTAGTAGTTTTAAGTTAACTAACATTCTGTTATAATGTCTAACCACAAAGTTAATGCTTTAAATATTAATTATATTAATAATACACGTCCTTATTACTGGCACGCTCTTGTAATGGTATAGAGAGGCTCTTGTTCAAAATGGAGACTTGAAATTCAGTGGATGAATTTCAAGTTTCCATTTTGAACAATGAAAATGAAACAGGAAATTCAAGTGGACCAATAAATCAAAACAGTTCCCGAGTTTGCCTCCGCACATTTTTGATTTTAGTTTTTATAATTTTTATTGTAAGATTTGAATCTGAATTTGAATCATTATTTCTGTTCGAATGTTCGATACATGTATCCTACCGATGTTGACATATGGCCTAGAAACAGCAACATTAACAAAAAAAAGCATACACAAATTAAAATGTACACAGCGGGCCATGGAATAGTAGATGCTTGGCGTGAGCCTTCGAGATAAAATCAGAAATGAAGAAATAAGACGCCGAACAAAAGTTGCCGATATTATGGACCGTATTGCGAAATTAAAATGGCAGTGGGTTGGACATATGGCTCAACAGGAAGACACTAGATGGGCACCCAGAATCCTACAGTGGAGGCCCTGGACGAAAAATAGAAGCGTCGGAAGACCTACCAAAGGAGGTCCAGCAAGGAGGAAGAACTAGGATGCGAAGGGGGAGAAACAGAGATGAGTGGAAGAAAATGGAAGAGGCCTATATCCAGCAGTGGAGGGAAAAAGGCTAAGGAAGAAGAAGAAGAAGAAGATTATTGCTATATTATTTTAAAATAGCGGTGACCGAGTATTCCACAGCATTTGTGATTCCTATAAGTCACGAAAAGTAATGTTTTGTTGTCTCCCCAACGCGCCATATTTGTTTCATCTGTCGCGGACTGCAAATATTGCATTGATAATCGATACTAGCCGCGAATGACATTAGCATGCTCATAAGCAAGCCTGTTCACACATGCTCAAAAGATACCTTCTCGTGGTGAATGACATTAGCATGCTCATTAATCAACCGACGGTTGATTTTTGAGCGTGCTATCTCGTTCTGATAAGAATGTTTTATTGTTTATACACTGACTTGAGTTCAGTTATTTATTAGGTTGAGTTAGTAGTTTTATCCCCCATAATACATTTTTAGACAGTTTCAAAAAGTATTAAAAATGTATTTGCGTGTGTGTCATTTTATAAATAAAAAAGAGGATCATTTTAGATACAGTCAACCACCCAGCAAATAGCAGCGAGTGAGAAACATGAAAGGTCTTTTCTTCTTCTTTTTGTTTTACGACATTCATCATTATTATAATTATCAGATTTTAAAATATAGTGATGATAGCCAACGCCCATTGAACGGATAGGACAGGGCAAGAAGCCAGTCAACGATGGCAGACAACATGATGAGTGGATCGTGTTTTAGTGATCCATTACTGGATATCACCGTTGTAGTATTGTCTATTAGATTAGGTTAGGTTAGGTTAGATAGACTACCTTTGGAGGTCCGTCTTGACATTTTCTGCGCATCTGCGAGTCTCATCTGAGACCTTCCCCTCCATCTTAAACTTGGCGTGTTACGGCACTCATTTTTTATTGAAGCATATTTCTCAGAACTGAAAGAAGAGAGAAGAGATACGAATTCAAAATTGAAAAAAAATAGTGGATTTTTCCGAACATTTCCGACTTTTTTCTTGTCCAATGATTATCTCGGTGCCTTCGGGATACGGTGTCCGTTGTAAGGAAACGTAGGATTTTCGTACTGAATGTTTCCGTGGCTCGGAGCTCCACCATATTATGAACACATGCGGCGGGTATCGGGTTTAGTGTTTCCACATTAAACGTGAAATAAGTTATCGCCGTACGAATGCAAGATTAATCGCGAACCACGCTCCTGTCATGCCTATTGAAGGTTCAACTGCCGGTGTCGGGTTACAGTTAAATTATTTACTTTAACATCGCTAGTAACCGTACATTTCAATATCGTCTGCTGCGTGAGGCGTAGTATCCACCGCTTTCAGTATTGGCATGTAGGTACCTACTTACTAGCAGGGGCGTGTTGCCAGTATGCCAAGGAGCTCGCGTCGTCTCGGATCATATATTTTTTGTGTCCAAATATCACAGTTCTTCCAAAGACTTATTAGGCACTAGTTATACTTATTTAGGCACGTTAAGGGTGAAATTCGAGTTAATCTTAAAATGTTGAGGAAGGAATGTAAAAAATGAAAAATACTTTTAAACGTGTTCAAGTTCAAAACTGTCTGCGCATATCAAGGCAGCTTATAAAAGAAAGCATGCAATTTTTTTTCCATTTTTAGGGATCGCGACATAACGTCTATGTGGATTCCAAAAGGTACCTGCCGTGAAATACACAAAAGTGTTAATTAATGGGGTTAACGTAAGGGGTTACGGCATCTTGAAATTGTCAAAAAATTGTTTCTTGTTTTGCTTTATCTTATAAATTCTAACAGTAATTTTTCATGGTTATAGCAATATAAAGCTTGCGTGGAAGGTGAATTTTTAAACGAATTTCATTAGTCTTGTGCGTTTTTTTCGACACTCTCCTTGGACAAAATTTCTCAAAAACTATTAAGCCGAAAAAATTTTCATTTCATTTTCATGAATTTTATTTTTCATCTGCATTCATATTGCGAAAATAATTAAATTTTTCATTGCACTTAAACCCTGGCGACCTGATATCTCCAGCAGCTGCGTGCATCACGGAGGACTTTGCGGTACATCAGATAGCTCCGCCATTTTGAAATTTTCAAAATACTTAATTTGTTAATTAGAAATATTTACCAATGTATGCCGTAAATAATGATTATAAAACGATTTTTTATTATTTACTCTTTATGTAGGTAATATACAGTAATTTACATTTGCTAATATAAACAGACTTACCTACATTAAATTAGTATCTATAAATTTTATTCAAATGTAAGTATCAAATATTATTTAGCTCAGACATTATTAGAGTTTAAATTTACAATGTACAATTTGTTACTTATTAAAGAATTTACGCTACCGGTTTCGACACGTCCGTGTCATTAACGAGCGTTATTTAAATTCGGTAGCGTAAATTCTTTAATAAGTAACAAATTGTACATTGTAAATTTAAACTCTTTAATAATGTCTGAAAGAAATTGTTACATTGTAAGTGCCCAAGAAATACAAAAAAATATTAGCTTCCTCTTAAAAGTTTTTATTACATATTTTCTTCATCCTAATGTTCTCCAGTAGTTTTTTATACAATTTCATTCCATGATTAAATTTGCAATCTTATTTTCCTTCTAAAAGGTAATCTTTTTTCATATTTTCTTCTTTTACGTGCAATAGTTACAATTTGATTTTAATTTTTGAAATTTGAATTTAAATGTATTTGACAAGTAATTGAATGTTTCGGCGTTAACCTTGTGGAAATCCATTATGAGCAAATAATGAAATAAAACAATGAACTTCGTTTTTTTCCACTTATATTTGAGCACTTGTTTCACTATATGTTTCGGAAACGTCCGTTTCCTTCATCAGGTGAATTAAGACTTTTTAAGTTCATTGTTTTATTTCATTATTTGCTTAAATGTATTTTTTAATTTCTCACACCTCAAAGGCGGAACTTTATCTAAGGACGTCAATGGCGTAGTGCACATCCCTACGATTAAGTTTATACTTACATATTGACAAACGATTAGGTACCTACTCGCGGACACGCCACAGCTACTGCCGTGAATTCAATAGCCATATAAATGTTTTATTTATTTAACCGTATCGCATTACGCTCATAACATGGCGCGCTTGTCGCTTTGTCAGGTTCAATAACACTAATTGTCCGTAATGTCAGCATTCTTCGCGACGTTAAATATCAACTTGACAAAAAATTAAACAGCGATTGTGCAATCAGATGGTAAGACCATTAGTCATATAATTACAGTACGATCGTTATTGATTCAGCAAAAAATATAGGTTCGACGGACGCCATGACGGCATGACGCGGCGGTTCGAAGTATTGTATTTTCGCGCGACACACCAGGTCAGTCACGTAGGTACTCTGCAAAAGCTCAAACCCCTGTATGATGATTTTCATTACACATGCAGTAAGCGACGCTTAGTGTGGTGATTTTGATTATAATATACGGTGATTCTTCTATGGTAAAAATACGATCTACATAACAAACTAATTCATGCCGTTTGTCCTACGTACAGTCTGGAATGAAATAAACATGATCAAATTATTTTTAGCGAAATTTAAAATAAATAAATATTATTATTAAGTTCTGCGGGTTAACTATTTTTAGGTGTTATAGCTGTTTCGGCTTGTAAGGCCATTATCAAACAGTGGATATACCACGTACAAACGACTTATTTATAAAATTTTAAGTTACCCCTTCCCCTTTAGAGTAATAAGATATTTGATGTTTGATAATGGTCTTACAAGCCGAAACAGTTGTAACACCTAAAAATAGTTACCCGTAGAACTTAATAATAATATTTATTAAAATTTAATTTATTTTAAATTTCGTTAAAAATAAATATGGAGTTCTACAAATTAAACACAAAAACCATAAATAAATGATCAAATTACAATTAGGATGAATATAAAGAAAACAAAAATTTTGAGTCCAGATAACAAAGTCATCACTATCAATGATAATAATTTTGAAATAGTAGATGAATATATACACCTAGGACACAAGATAAAAATGAACAAACATAACCAAACAGCAGAATTGCCAAGACGCATAGGAATGAGCTGGGCTGCTTTTGGCAAACTCAAACATATCTTCGAGAACAAAGAGATCCCAATCAGCCTAAAAAGAAAAGCCTTTGAATCATGCATACTGCCAATGATGACGTATGGATTAGAGACTATGGCCCTTACAAAGAAAAGTGTAGAAAATGCACGCAACGATCCATGGAGAGATCCATGCTTGGAGTAAGCCTAAGAGATAGAATTAGAAATGACGAAATTATGCGCAGAACTAGAGTAGTGGATATCATGGGTAGTGTAGCGAAGCTAAAATGGCAATGGGCAGGACATGATGCAAGGTAGGATGCTACAAGATGGCCTCCCAGAGTTCTGAAATGGAGACCTTGGGAGAATAAAACAGGCATCGGAAGACCTCAAAAGAAATGGGCCGACGATATAGTCGCTGTGGGGGGAAAGAAATGGCTACAATTAGCAAACAACAAGGAAACATGGAAGGGTATGGGAGAGGCCTACATCCAGCAGTGGAGAGACGAAGGCTGATGAAGAGGAAGATATTACATTATTTAGGTATAACTGTATTTATGCACTTAATATTAAAAAAATAAAGCTATTCAGCATATTAAAAAGAATGTAATAAAGTTGCATTTTCGTAATGAAAACATTATTTTTATGTTATATATTACAGAGAACATGATTATATCTATTCTTATATAAAGAAGAAATGTTTGTTAGTTTGTAAGTTTGGATGTAGAAGGTAATCTCCGAAACTAATTATTTCGCCAATATTTAGAATGGACTTTCAGAGGGGACATAGGTTATATATTATCCAGTTAAAATAAAAGAGATCTTCGTGGTGACGTATTTTAGGTACAACTGAAGTCGACGAAAAATGGTAGAGCGATGCGTTATTTAACAGTAAAAGATAATTAAATACTTTTCATAGAGAAGTTGTAGAACTTAAACAGTTCTCAGCGGCTACATTTATTCTTTCTATATGTCAAGGTTAATACACAAATTGACATAAATACGACATAAGCCGTGCGGGTAAGCTAGTCATTTATAAATGTGTAGGTACATACCTACTTATTTTTATAAACATTGTACCTTCTGGTTTGAGTTTTCTGGGATAATCTATCGTGTTTCTACGACCTTTCTGGCCGACGTTTCGGATTCCATTGCAGCGCATCAGTCCTGAAGAAGCATCTTGCAGTGAGATCCGAAGCGTCGGCCAGTATTGTCCGGCAGAATATCCCAGAAATCTCAAACCAGAAGATTCTGAACGGCCATGAAAACCATAAAATTAATTTGTAGGTACCTTCCTATTTAAATTATGAAGTTATTGTTCCTTTCAGCAAAGAAATGTCTCCTGAATTATTTTTATTATAGCCTTAAGATGTAATTTAATTTTATTAATATTTGCAAAGATAAATAATTCAATAAACCTGGTCATTGGTGGTCTCTCATGAAACGATTTATAAGCTTCTGTAAGACTGTAGGTAATATACAAACAACACCGCTAAGAAGTTCGAGAAGGCTAAAACTAAGATGGCGCGATAATGTATTTACTGACATATCAGTCTCGATCTTAAATGT
>JADDOH010014346.1:0-12179 GCA_016648135.1 Agrypnia vestita | reverse complement strand
ATTCATATTGATTCATGTCGTAGAAAAAGGAACTGCTCATCTCACTAGAAAGAATCTGTGCCAAGATGAGCAGCTGACAATAATGTGAGTTATTTTATATTAATATTGTATTATTACATACAAATAATACAATCAATATTTAGAAATTATTATGATTGGGATTCCACAATTGTCATAATCTGATCGTCGTTTTCTAATGCTTTCATCGATTGAAATTTATTTTATGGTAGATAGATTTATTTTTCGTTTAAGGGGGGGGTAAGGTTAATTCGTACAAAAAAGGCATGTTTTTGTGAATTTTTTGTGAGGACACTGTTAAAATTTCTTTATTAAAACCAATGGTATATAAAAGTACGATATTTGAGAAATATTGTGTAAAATTTTCAAGACGAAATATTAAAAAATACGGCAATGGCAGCAATTATTCGGACGTGTCTCGGAAAAAAGTAGAATTGCGGTGTCCATCATAACTTGGTGCTAGATCATCTAAAACCAAAAAATCAAAATTCATTCATTAGATAATAGATTTTCCCAAGTAATGCTGGGAGGGTTTTTTGAAATTTCAATTTTTCAATTTTTTGGAACACTTTGAAGGTAAAAACGCGATTTTTGCGAAAAATATCGACTAATTTGTTATTAAAAAATTAAAATTAATAACAAATTTGAAAAAAAGTCTCCAACGTTACCTCGTAAATTATGTACAGAAATAGTGTTCAAAATTTTTAAAAGAATCGGTGCGGTAGTTTTGAAGTTATGATGGACACCGACTTTGAAAACGTGAGATGTGGGGAAAACGATTTAAAGTTTTGCACACTGTAAAATTCAAAATAAAACTCAACACTTATTTTATACTTACACATAATCGTCGATGCCATGTTCACACGGCAAAGAGCTTTCATCATCAGCATCTTTTTGTCCTTATCTACGCAAAACTCTTCTAATACAATAGCACGTCCGGTAGTCCTCAGGTGAGCGCGTCTCTTAGCTGCCCGAGCAGGTATAGAAAATCAGTCTGAGTATCGCTCAAATGTTCATAATTTCGTCAATTTTGCTCCGATTGACTTGAAATTTTGACACAATATTCTTGCGATGTTATACATTCATTTAAAAAATTAAAAATAAAATGCAAAAAAAAAAAGTTAAAAACCTTACCCCCCCTTAACAAAGATTTCGAAAAGTGAACTAGAAGTTGTACAATATGGCTGTTTCCATTTTTGTGTCGTTCTCTTAGCTAAACAATAATGAAATATACAAGTATAACGTGTGGCGGATTTTATTTTATTTTTATTTTCCTAAAACGCGATCTTCATATCAATCAGTGAGTAAAAATGGAAACGGCACATTTTTTTTTAAATTCCGCTTGATTAAATCAAAAAGATTTAATAATTCAAACGCGCAACGCACACGCACATATTATAAACCATGTTCGTTTTTAAACCAATGTCACGAAAACATTTGTTCAGTAGCATAACCTTTAAAATAATATTAAGAACAATTAAATTAATACCATTTTAATAGTAATTATGTTATAATATGTCATAAATGAGGACAAAAATGATAAAATCTACTGGACTCAAATCAGAATTATTTAAAAAAAATACAAAAGAAAATTATCTAGAGGATTATATCACCCAAATAAAAGACATATTTATCTATGTAATACTGTCCATCACTAATACTTTATCAGATAAATAAAGACAATAAAGCGCAAGTAAAGACGTGGTGTAAAATAATACTGATATATAAAAAAAATAACAATCCTCTGTGTAACTTAACCTATGTAATTTAATCATATATTAAACTTAACCCATCACAAATGCGATCCCTTAACTGTATATTTCAGTCGCAAATTAAAGCTACGTTAAGAATAGCATAGTGTCATCCAGCGTAGTATTTTAATAATATTAGTGACGAACATTGTTAAATAGAGGATTTTTTACACGCCAATATTATTTTTCACCCCAACTTTATTTTCGCCATCTTGAATTATTAGTGACGGACATAGTAACATAGATAAATATGTATTTTAGTTAGGTGAAAGTATTTTCTAGATAACTTTCTTTTGTATTCCTTTGACAATAATCCTGTTCCGAGTCCAGTAGATTTTCTTATTTCTGTCATTGTATGGAGAGAATGTTCACCTAGGACAACAAATTTCCATAGCAGCAGACATCTCTGAAGAAATTGTCCGTAGAACATACATAGCATGCTGGTTCCATGACAGTTGATACCCCAACACTTAATCCCCCAAAATTTCATCCCCGTCATTAATTCCCTGGACATTTGATCCCCTACACTTTTATCTCCTCGGGATTTGATACCGCAGATAATTAATCCCTTAAAGTTTCCTAAAATATTTAAATTATTGCCACCAGCATCTGTGAATGTTACAAATATATTAGGAGCAAATTTATAAATACATTTCCCTCATACCAAATTACAAAAAGGTAATTCTAGATGAGAATATTTTCATATTTACGATATATCGTTTATCTGTTACATAGTATTAAATAATTAACAAGTAAATAATTAACAAGTTAACTTTCCTTAAACTTAAAATTATTTGAATTATCAACATATTTCGGTGCCAATGGTCCGTTCATCAGGATAAAACGTTATGTATAAGTACTGAAAATCAATAACCGACAAACATTAAAAATAAATATATGAGAGATGAACAATTAATTTAAAACTAACGTGAAAACAAATTTAAATTAATATACATATTTTTAGGAAATTAAAAATAACAACGTTGTTTTCTTCTCACTTTAATTAAAACTTTAATTAAAGTGAGAAAAAACAACAAACTACTAATACTATGTAACAAACAAGTTGTTATTTTTAATTTCTTAAAAATATATTACAATAAACTTCCACAAAGTTTGTCACGATTACGAAACATTATTAAATTTAAATTAATTTAAAACGTACACTTTTTCAAAGAAATCAAGTATTTATGTTATTAAATTTTCTAGTAACACTTTCAAATTTATAAACTGTTTCTAAGTTTGTAGTTTTATGGAAAATATATTCAATGTCTTCTTAACTAGTCCGAGGTCTGTGGTAAAGGAGTCGGATTAATCCGTTGTATCTAAAAGAGGAATCTAAACAATGGCTATATTCTCTAAATAAACTAAATAACAAAATTATAAAATTTAAAAAATTAAACACATAGCATTATTTATAAAAATAAAATAACTAATTACAACAAAAGATCTTCGCTTACCATTGGTAATGAATATTACCATTACCATGAATACAAAAAGAATCAAAAATACATTTACAAAAAATAATTCAGAATAATAATTATTTGTAATAATTTTTTTTTATTCCGTGTTACTTTCGACTGATCCCTACCCAATTAATTGTATTATATGTGGGATATAAAATTAAAGATAGCAATATCCAAAAAAAATTTAATGTTTTGAAAGAAGTCACTAAGAATCACTAATTTAGAATATAATGAATCATAAGTATCCCTTCCCTATTCATGTTTCCAGACCAAAAATTTACAGGCCTGTACCTATTACCTATAAAATCTCAAATTTCTAAATTAAAATATCAAAATTCTTAATTAATAGTTCTCGATGACTGCATTCAAATTTATTTGGATATTCCTGCCTGGGTTTTTATTCTCCACATGTTTTGTCCATATAAGAAAAAAAAATGTGGTGAATGTTTTCCAGTGAGTGTATTATTTTGTATGCTTTAATGTATAGGTAATTGTATAATGTTGGTGCTAAAAATATACAGAACCGTTGTTCTTGTTGTTGGTATTGGTGTATATTGTTGCTTTTTAACAGTTAATGTTTTCGACTCATAATTTAGGCAGGAATTTAACTGTAAATTATTATGGACTAGCTCTGTTACACCATGATAATTTGTTGCTTTCTTTGATAAGTATTTCAATAATTTAGGTTTGAATCTATCTCCATCCCTCTATTTTTAGAATAACATTGACAATTATATCTCCCTAATTCGTGAAATGGTGCGTGGCTTAATTGAACGTAGTTCTGCTGAATGCGTCCAACCCAAAAAAACATGGATTTGCAAAAATGACACCAAAAATTTAAACCTACAAAAACCTTGTTAAGTTTATATATAGTAATTTGTATTAAGTTTGTGGGATGTATTGATTGATATTTAATTCATTGTTGCATATTTTTATAGATAGGTCTCATTTTAGGGATATTTTTACTCCCTTTCTTTTTCTTTTAACACGTAGCGTCTGCGGTTTGCTGTCTGCCGGAAAAACTTTGAATCGATTTTAAGTTCTTTTCCCGTAATCTAATCGAGCTGAAACTTTGCAGGCAGACTCGTGGCGATGCTAAAAATGATCTTACAAATTTTCGTAAAAAAAAATTAATAATCGTAGTATAATTTTGGCTTTTTCAAGATTTTAATAGTTTTTTCCGATTGGAATCAATACAATTGATCAATGACCCCGACGCGTGCAAGTAGGCACGAAACCTGATTCAATGAAAAAGGTAATATAATAAAAACTTGGTTATGGGTTAGTTTTTTTTAGTTTTTTCGATACAATTGTAAGAAAAAGTACAATCTGGATTATTTCTACAAACTGTCTTAATATTCGGAAAACAATACTTATTTTATTCTATATGGATTCTATGTTCTATGACTTTGATTAATTATGAATGAGGTAGAGTATTTATTACCTGAGGCGTAGAGAACGTTAAACAGCAGAATTTAACTGTAGAATTAAAAAGACCATTCCACACGGCTGTTTTTTAAGTAATATTTTTGTTTGCCAAGGATTTACAAGTTTGAAGCCGTGTAAAACAGTCAATATGCTTTTTTAGTTTAGGAGTTTATTTAATAGTGATAGGCGCGATGTGGGTAAGAAAAATTATTTCACTTGGGGCTTGGACGTTTTCAGCGCATGAAGATAACGTTTTGAGCTGTCCACATCCGTATTGAATTCATTTTTGGCATTTTATGGGCTAGACAATTTCTGCGTAACTTGATCTAATTTATCATGAAATTTATCAAAATAAACAATAAATTTGTTGATTTTTAGAAATTTATGTAAAACGACTTTGATAATATTTCACCTGTTTTCTTTGACTGCGTCCCGAACGAATGAATGGACTAAAGATGTTTGAAGATTAATGTCACAGAGTACAATGTAGAGGTTAGAAGACGGCGGCCTGTATTGTACCGAGATCGGAGTATGAAAGGTGTAAACTTTTCCCATTAAGACGAGTGATGGATTATCATTGAATATAATTGCTTCGAGAGAAATCTCAACGTCTTTTTCGGTGAGCGATAAATTTCCTTAATTGGACATGACTTTTCGGGAAATATTTGCCACTTCAATGCTGCAAAATAGCATAACAGTTGAGGGGTTTAGAAACAAAACGGGTTCATTTCAGTTGAAGACTTTCCCTTTTCAAAAAAGAAAGGTTTTGGGTTAAGAATATCAAATCATTATAAATTAACGCGTACACGGAATAATTGACACACACAGACCACCAAAATATAGAGACAGGAATTAACGTAAGTTTCTTGATACACGGTGTGGTTCCACGGCTCGTTTCACTCGTACGGAGATATCTAAACTAGCCGAAAATATTTAGAATGTTGTTTAAAAATTTCATTTCCTTCGTTTTTTTTTCTTAAAATATCAAAGGACGGATATAAACAGAAAAACAAAAAAGAAAATAATTAATTCACTTCCATACTTCTTTTCCCATATAAAAAATAATTTCGTCTCTATCTAAAATACAACTTAATTAATGATGTCTCCCTAGGGATAAAATCCGGTATTGTGTTCTTTGACATCCTCAAAATATTCGTATATATAATTTAAACTGGTCTAAAAATGAGTTATAAAATTGAAATAATTTCCAGGCGTATTCTACATAGAGTATTGTTAATAAATCGGAAGGATATCATACACACATATAAAGAACGTTTTTTAAAAATCGCCAACCAAAAATATAGATATCTCAATATCTGTACTTGTTTATGGGAATGACAAAATTTTCTACTGCAGGTGGCGATTGTAAAAATACAACTCACATACGAAACAAGGTGTGCAAGTTAAACAAATACACAACATGCAAAAATTTGATCGATGTGGTAGTCTATCGTGGGTGGAATTGGTGATTGTTGTGTAAAGTGATCGCTTAAGCCAGCTCTACAATAGATCGTAAGACCTATTCCGTACCTACTTTCTTCCGTAACTCTTTCTCTATGGGAACCATATTCTATAGGTACTTTATCTTGTATACAGGGTGTCCCGTATCTCGACATCAAGCCGAAATCGAGTAATAGGCCAAGTCATAATCAGTAATCAGAAAAATATTTTTAAAAAATAAGAAAGACAGTCAGTTAAAACTGGGCAAAGTATTGACATTCAAAACTTGGTTTGGTCAAAAAGAGACATTTTATTCCAAGCTGGAGCAGTTGGCTTTGAATTTTGGACAAAAGTTGACAGAAGCATTATTCAGGATTACATAATAATAAAAAAAATGAATAAAAATAAATATTTGTAGCAACAGGAGTGAAAAAACCATCACAGAATGTAGATTTTTCTGATTTTTTTAAATGCTTATAATTTTTAAAACATATGACTTAGATTCTTTTAAATATTTTTCTGATAATTATTATGACTTGACCTATCACCCGGTTTCGGCTTGACCTGGAGATACGAGACACCCTGTAAACATCTTGTATTTTGTTGGGGGTAAAATTCGGTTGTGTTCTTGAAAATTTTGAAGATACTCAAAATATTCGGTTTATTATAATAAAGTGAACTGGACACAGTGTGGCATCTATTGGATTAACTCCAAACGAATACCACGACGTTAGACTCGGACGGCAGAGTGCAGCACAATGGCGAATGCAGCTCGCCCTATTGTGTCTCTTTACTTTTCTACTAGTCTGCGAAACGAAAGCTTTTATTCTCTTCGTCTCGTTAGTAATTTACACTCTTGTATTTCACTGTAACCTGTATAGAGAAAATCAATTGTTCTCTTGTAAGTACTCTTTTGTTCACGCCGTGCTATTGTCTTAATTCCTTTCATTATTGTGGCTATGGTGAACGCATAGCTATCTGAAGAGGAATGATGGTTTGAATTATGGAAACCGATCATCTTTGTATACGAAGGCCAATTTCTAAGAATCCCGAGCCTACTATTTTACGGTTTTGAAAAGCAATGTTGCTGGAATCATCATGTTTTACTCCATTAAACTCATTATTTCGTTATACCTTAAAAAATTACCATTCAATTAAAAAATTATATATTTTAAATTACAACACATGTTTGTTTTATTTTTATTTATTACAATATAAGCTACAAAGAGAACCTTTTGAATAATAGTATAAACAAGATATCAAAAGAGTAACATTGTATGAGTAAAAATTACATTGATAAGTAATTTCAGAGATATAAATTAGAAAAAAAGAGGTGTGAAATTCATATAATATATATTAAAGTTGTAAGGTAGTTTCCGCGATATATGTTTGTCACATCGAGTTATTGACATTTGCCGTTTTTTTGCGTTTTTTGACTTTTTTTTCGCACATATTTACCGTTTTCTCCGCGAGTTTACGCGATATTCACAACTTTTTTTTTTAAATACAAAGGACAACTCTTTGACACGTGAGATTTTATAAAAAAAAAAATTCTTCTTCTTTTAATGTCGTTTCTATGCCCGTTAGAGTGAAAAGTCGTTTTTGCCTCATAACTTTACGAGTTTTTCGAAATTTTGGAATTTGAAACTTGATTATGATGGACACGCCGATAACGCGTGATTTCTAATTCATCATTTTTTCCTTCTTATCCTTATACACTTTTTTATACACTTTTACACTTTTTCGGCCTTTTTTGACAAAGCCGTTTTTTGGGGTTTTTTCGGCTTTTTTTTCGCACGTTTTTACCGTTTTCTCCGCGAGTGTACACGATAATAACAATTTTTAAAAAGAACGCAAAGGCCAACTCTTTACCGCGTGTTTTTTTCTAAAAATTTATTTTCTTCTTTTTCTTTTTTAGTTTCTATGCTCGATGGCGTGAAATTTCGTTTTTACTGCACATCTCGGTATCTTGTGATCGGATTAAAAAAAAAAATATTACGTTTTGTGCCGAATCCGGTCATCTTTTTTTCATACCTACATCAATTTTGCGTAACTTTCTTTCTCGCCGAAATACAAAAATAAATCCCCGTTTTCAGTCCGTTTTCGCGAGGGCGCCGTTTCTACGACTGTAGGCGTAATTTTAACGAAATTAAAAAATCGAGTACCAGGTTCAAACAACAGTTGGAGGTGCCATTTTTTGCGCATATTTTTAAATTTTTTCATCCCCTCCACTTTTCTCGGTACGCAACCAAATTCGAAATTTCCGTTTCTTTAATAACTCGGTCAAAAAAAACCGCACTGACACGCAAGTGGCATCACCGCGTGGCGCTTGACGGTGCGCATCTTTTCTATTGAAAATAATTACTTCAAAACACGTGTCCAAGCAGCTGCAATCTTTTTAGTGCCTTTTTTTGGCGTTTTTTATATTTTTGTATGCTGCTCCGCGACGGGGAGGTTTACATTCACCCGCGATATCTCAATTGATAGAGGAAGAGTGCAGCTAACGAGTCTAGCAAAAAATATTGTCCCAAAATGAAACGTTTTTGCGTGACGGAAGCTTACATCCGGATTTTACCATTTCAGCTGTAGCTTCGCAGCAGTAAGGCCAATTTCAAATCTAAAAAATACGTTTTGTAGGGCCCAGCTTTTCACAGATGACCTTGTTTTTAGATTTTTTTTATCTTTATTTTTAGAAAAGTTATAAGCTAAACTAGACGATAAATTTGATAAATATATTCTAGCTTTTCTTTTGTTTTCCCGAAACGCATCGTTTCCCACTGGAATGTATTTATTAATACGATTTATTTAATTTTCTTCAGTACCGGGAGATCTCCCGTCATGCGCGCATGCCTCGCTCAATTTTTTAATATTTTTACGTAAATTTAATTGAATTTTTTTCGAATTACGATTATACTTTTTCAAAAAATAATTGTACATACATTTTTAGTTTTCTGGTATTCCCTACGAATAATATTTTTTAAGGTTGAAAACTTAACTAATGTTTTTTAATATATCATTTTTAAAAATAATATTTTTCAGTACATAAACAATTTTTGCTAAATTTTTCAATTCTCAAAAGCTATAAGAATGCGATTTATGGATTTTTGTTGGAAACATCTTAATTGTCAAAATCTAATCTATTAATTTATTTGGAGACTTATCCTTTTATGGTTATTTATTAAATTATAACTTGGGTCTTTTTAATTTTGAAATATTGTTAACTTCTTTATAGTATTTATATTTATATTTCTTTTATATTTACGTTTCTTTATATATCGGAATATCTTTTCATTTAAATCATTTTGAAAAGTTTTTTGTTATTTTTTATTGGGTACCTCAATTGGGTATATTTTATTTTATATTATTTAGAATTTTAACAGCTTATTCGTTAAAATAAACATAACATATGTGGGATATAAAAGCGAAGGCAGCAATATCGAAAAAAAATTAAATGTAATCATCGAGGATAATTAATTTATAATATACTGAATTCGATATTTTATATGAAATAAATTTACAGAAAACGTGATTTTGGAAGGGACAGATACATAAGATCTAAAATATAGTACATTTTATATATAGTTCATTTTATAGTATAGTACATTTTAATTTATAATATATTATTATATTATATTATACCATATTAATTTATAATATAGTACATTTTAAATGAGTCGATATCGGTGAATGCTTTCAAAACATTTTTTTTAATTTTTTGGACGTTGCTACCTTTGCTTTTATATATGAGACGCCACATATATGATAAATAAAAATATCAAGGGCCTGTTGTTTGATCAGAAGTAAGAGTAATAGTTAAGAAAAAAGCATAGTTTTTGCATTCTCTTCCATTGGAAGAGAATGCAAATTCCATTTTGATTGCAAAATACCCGTTTTCGTAAAAATCTATGCTTTTTTCATAACTATTACTTCTGATCAAACAACAGGCCCTAAGCCAATTAAAATAATTCGCTTGATGAATTTAGAATTCATTGTAATAAAAGATAGAGAAAACATAATATATGTAGCAGAAGTAATGAAAAGATTGAAGAAAGAAATTGTTTGAATAAATGAGATATAGGAGTACATTAATGCATTAGGTAAGTATGTAATAAAAATCTATGCTTTTTCATAACTATTACTTCTGATCAAACAACAGGCCCTAAGCCAATTAAAATAATTCGCTTGATGAATTTAGAATTCATTGTAATAAAAGATAGAGAAAACATAATATATGTAGCAAGAGTAATGAAAAGATTGAAGAAAGAAATTGTTTGAATAAATGAGATATAGGAGTACATTAATGCATAAGGGAAGTATGTAAATTTATTTCCAGAGGGAAAGGAAGGTAGGCGGAAATGGATTTCTAGGGTTTCTACATGTAGTTTCTTGGCGTTTTTTTTTTACTTTTTTCGGACATATTTACGGTTTTCTCTGCAAATATGAAAGATAATGACAATTTAAAAAAATACGAAAGATAAGTCGTTGCCGCGTGACATTTTTGTAAAATTTATTTTCTTCTTATTCTTATTTTGTTGCTTGGTTCATTTCGTTTTTACCTCATATTATTTATTGTATTGTGATCGGATTCAAAATTGAAGTATGACGTTTTGTGCCGAGTCTGGCCATCTTTATTTTTTTGTATGCAATGATTGCTATATTTTTAAATTTTTTCTATCTTTATATATAAAAAAATTATAATCAAAAAATTTTTTCGATACGTGTGTTTGAAAGTTTTTTAATGAGATTTTATTTTTATTTTGACGTAAGCCGGATTTCGACAATTTAAAAATTGCATATTTTTCAGCTATTTTCGTCTCAGGGATCTCTCTTTTATAGTATTAAATTATTTTTTTTCTCTCTTCGTTATTTTCAGACAGATTTGAATTTTGAAAACTATTTTGTTATTTTGTTTAATGTAGTGTTTTTTAAATTTATTTCTTACTTTTTTGGATAAGCCATTGTTTAAAAATAAACTAAAATATTTTTTTTTATAAAAAGTCGAAAAAGATTTTATTGATATGTTAATTTTATATTTAATTTTAAAAAAGCATTTATTTTTAATTCTACTTTGGATACATAATCTTTTACATATTCATTCATATTTTTCCATGTACGACCTAACCTAACCTGACCTATAACAAATAATTTTCTTTTACGCACACAATGATTTTAAAACTGACAAATCTATGAAAACATTCCAAGCTTCGGAGGCACGTTTTGAACGTATAGCGGTCGTCACGGCCGCGCGTCTATCGCCGCGGCAGCGCAGCGGTCGTCATGGCCGCGCAGCGGACGCCACGGCCGCGCAGTGGCACTCACACAAAAAACCAAAATCAAAAACCGAAATAGAAAAACCTAATTTAAAAAACCAAAATTAAAAAATAAAATAAAATTCAACAAAACAGAAATAGAATCAAAAACTTTTTTTTTCAAGATTTTGTAAGATCGGCCATCCTTATATATATTTTCTTTGATAATTCAATTATCATAAAAGTATAATATATAAGAAAATATTTTCTTTCAGCCGAGTTTCACGGTATCGACCGTAGTTTCGCGGCGAGACTTTAATTTTTTTCTGACATTCACGATCTGTAGAATTTCAAATTACCTATCTTTCTACATTTTTAGTTTTATTCTAACTTTATTTTTAGAAAAGTTAGAAACGATTTCAATTTTTATAGATCAACTTAGACATCTGTTGAGTTTTTTTAAAATCTCGATACATTTTTGATGTTTAGTTTTTTGGCTGTAACTCCGAAACGCCATTTTATTCGGCAATATGGCATGGTATTTTTAACATGGCAGGCTTCAAAATTAAGTTCCCAGTTTTGCGATTTTAGCCGTGGCTTTGCAATAAGGATGTTACAAAAATTTTTATTAAATAAAATCTGTACAAGTTAACGTGATATATATTTCTGCATTTTTAGTTTTTTCTTATCTATTTTTTTTAGAAAAGTTATTAAAGAAATAATTATTTCCATTTTTTCTGGGGCCAGGTAGACATCTATTGAAAATTTTTTTAAGCTCGAGATATCGGTAAATTTTTGATGTTTACTTTATTGGCTGTAACTTCTAAACG
>JADDOH010014345.1:0-13850 GCA_016648135.1 Agrypnia vestita | reverse complement strand
AAATAGCGGCCATTCTATGATAGTCCGCGGCGCTCCGCGCGATTTAAAAATGATTTTATTCCCATCGCGCGAGCTTTCCCTGTCTATCAAGACCACGAAACATCAATTTTATTCAATATTACATTTACAAATGTCTTATCTAATTCTTAAATATTTCATTCTTAAGATATTTCATTAAATATTTCATCAAACATAAATATTTCATTTTCTTAAGTATTTCAAATATTTCAACACTTTACAAGATAAGACCAAAAATGCAATTTCTTCGTGGAACTTTTCCAACGCCCTCCGTCGGAGATGTCACATATCGCGTCGGTGCAGTATCCTCTTCAGCTAGGATCGCAACGCCGGCTCGCTGCCCGCGCCGACTATCCGCTTGGAGGCGAGGTGGGTCCATACAACGGACCTGAGCCCCCCGAAAGGGCCAACATTCATGACTCCGCGTACGGCGCTTGCCCATACCACGGACCTGGGCCCCCCGAAAGGGCCAACATTCATGACTTCAGACGGGTCATCATCATCCCGTCGTCATATCAGACTGGTCATCATCATCATCATCCCGTCGTCATAATTCTACCTGTCCGATACAGTGCCGCTCTATCCTCTCTGCCTACCCCTACGGGGAAACTAGTTAGTTATTAAAAACTTAAGTTTTTTAATTACAATCTTTTCTTTTTTAGGCCTCAACGGGCTAAGAGGCACAATTACTGAAGCAAAATACATCACAAAAACACTCAGGCTTGAGTTAATCACGTAGATTAATTGTGACCTTATGAATCGAACCCGGAACCCTCGGTGTGAGAATCCTGTGTCATGCTCACTGAGCTACGAAGGCCACCTTTTTTTATTTTGTTTAATTTCTATGTAAATGTATCTTAAAATAATTTGTAAAAACAAATCGATTTTTTGACATATTTTAATAAAATTTCCTTATTTTTCTAAATGGGTAATGGCAACTGTATACAGCGTTATTGGGTCATTAAAAATTTGATACTTTAATAAATAATTTATTTAAAAATATCAGTATAAATAGTCTTACATGCGTGGGCGCTAAACAGTTTACATAAAAATTTTATAGATGAGTATCACAAACATAAACATACAGCAATGTTCGTAACAAGGTAAACTCGTACGGTAGCCGCGTTAGGAATACTCCTGGTCGGTGCTTTATTCGAAGATAATACCGGTGACTTGGTTCAGCCACGGGATGAAGTGGTGCGGCCTCACGAATCCAGACGGAAGATTGGCGTCGCATCCAGAACTGCTGACGAAGCTGACGACGCCGACCAGGATATTCTCATCCTGCAGGATCAGTGGGCCGCCGCTATCTCCCTGAAAGTTAATATATATATTATTATTAACGTAGTCTCTAACTCCGTGGTATCCTGAGTTTCATAACGGGTCCCCGACACAGTATGCCGCCGCTAATCCAGAGCAGTTCTACGAGCAAAATTTCCTGCATTTTCATCTAGATTGGTATTGCTTTAAAGCTAAAGAGGTTTCCTAGCTAAGGCGCGGACAAAGCAGAAAAAGAAACAAAATAAAACAATTGAAATTTAATTGAAATTAAAATTATCCAAACATTCACACTCCAATGGAAAGTCCCGAACGATCTACCATCGAGAAACCCACACTCGAATGAAGGCTCTGAAATAAATAAATTCCTCTCACCCTAAAGGAAGTGCGCATTCGTTACTCCTTTAGTCCTTTTAACATATTCTGTCTCGCATCACACTCATGCACAGCTCATGTAATATTATAATTTATTTAATCGACCTATCGGTGGTAACACTTTCGTGAACTAGAACTGTTGTTGATAATCGTAGATCCTTCGATAGTCCTGTAACATATAACAAGGGATTCGGACAGTGTGCTTTTCCTTCTTCTTGCCATTCCATGATAATATATTGGCATTATTTCCAAGAATTAATAATCAAAGTATGAAATATATGAGGAGGCTTTTTATCCAAACGTCTATGTCTATGAATACCAACACTTTGATGCGTAGATAATGTTAAGATAAGAGGAACTGCAAAAGGAAGTGCTCAGCATATGACTGCGATTATGTTTTTATTACGTGACCGCTAAAGAAGAAAAATATTATTGCTACTTACACTGCATGGGCCCTGGGCTCCGCTACGGATTCCAACCCCGCAGATGGTAGAGTCGATGATGACCTGGCTACCGTAAGTCTGGGCGCACTGGGTATTCGTGATGACAGTCAAGTTCACGTAGTTCAGGGATTGAGAAATGGAACCAGCTACGATGAAAGATTAAAGTATTAGAGAAACAAAATAAAATGTAATTATTAACTATTAATAAGCCAATAATTCACTTATAACAAGAACTGATATTTTTATTACTAAGACAAAAAGGATCGATTATATTACCATATCAATAATATTTTTAATTGGCGCCCATCGTGGGGTCTAGCAAAAATATTTTATATCCCGCCATTTGATTTATTAATTAATTATTATTTTAATGTTATTTTCAGTTTATTACTTACTGTTGGTCATGCGGCCATATCCACTGACGACTGTTACACGTCCTACATAGGCGTCGCTTACTTGGTTCACGATGCGAATGGGCTGGATGTTAGCTTAAACAAATATTAAAATATTTTCTCAACTTTCAGATTATCTACAGTCTTAGAATTTTTTCTTATGAATACAAATGTTTCTCAATTAATCAGAACTATGATATTTTCATTCTTTATTTAATTTAGCATGCTTTTTCCTAAAATTCTACTGCAGTGCAACAACTTCATGTAGTCTTATCATTTCTTCGGTACCTTTATTTTTACCCATGTATTGGAGTGGATCTATATACATCTTTACAAATCAATGATAATATTACGTTTTCTATCCCAATTTCATATAAAAATTGAGCGGATATTACAGGATTTTACAGTTTTTCTGTAATTTAAAACTACGAGAAGAAAGCCGCTTACCAGTAAGTTCAACGTCTGTTTGAAGATCAATCAGAGCGATGTCATTGTTAAGGTAGTTTGGGTTGTAATTGGGATGGACGTAGACACCGCGAGTGGTAATCTTCACGGGAGACGAAGCGTAGCTGGTGCTTCCCAGGTGAACTTGCGCTTGCGTCAATCTGCAAAATGCATTTAACTTACTGTTATGGCGGATTTTAATTTTTAGATTGAATTTCGAGTTATTCATCGCGGCGAAATCTCTACAGTAATTGGATTTCATGGCCTTCAAAGATAAAAATCAACTTAACAAAAATATCATTTATGAGAATATGTTTTCTTTCACCACTATGATGAAGGGACCATCGCCCCCGAAACAACTAATTATCAGTGAAAACAAAGTACATTACTTACAAAACTTTTTTACCTTTTTTTTCTCCTTCTATTTTTCCCAAACACAATATAATTTTTCTACACTCATTTTTTTTTAAAATCAACTGTGTTAGCATCTTCTTTTGTATTATTTGAGAGTCATTGATTTTTAAATTATTTCAAGAATCATGTTCTACGTAGTTTTAAAAGTAATCTTACTGGTAGAGACAATGAGCAGCTGTCACCACCCATCTGGTGCTGATGAGGGAACCTCCGCAAGCAAAGCTGCTGCCGGAGTCATCAGAGGTGATGAGGAAGGCCTGATGGGGGAATTGCCCAGTAGCCGCTGGCCATCCCTGGATGACGCGATCACCTAGAACAATTGTGTTCTCCATAAAATTCTGCCTCATTCTGTTCAGTTTTCAATCAAAGAATCATGATCGTGGATCCAGCAGATGATCTGTCACCATTGAAATCCATAGCATTTGTGGTGAAGTAGGAGTGGGCTCACATCAAATTTAATCTTCCACGATATATGATTCATTTCCAGACTTGAGACCACCTTTTTCACGGTATCCTCACGACTAGAGACCTAATGTTTAAAGATTGGTAGCTTTGCGTTAATGCATTAGGTGTTTTGAATATAATGTTATAATTATTTAGTATAACTTACTGCTGTCTTTTATGTCTTCGGGGAAGGCGATCCCTGGGACCAGTGACTCTCCCTAAAGAATAAATGTGTTTTATTAGTATATTTAAAATAAATCAATAATTAACTTAAACCGTGTAGGCGCTATGCAGCGTGAAATTATATATATTTTTAAGCATTTTTTCAACATTTCATGTTCATCATTTGTTTAACTCAATTTTAACAACTAATAATATAAATAGAAAATTAAATTTAACACAAATTCACTTGGTTTAAAGAACTGTATTTAGGGTAATACTAACTGGTTTCAGAACCAACTTCCCTTCTTCTTAATAAACTACGATCGAAATATTACCAAATAAGGGTAATTATATTTTTTGGTAAACTAATTCTATTTTTTGGTGTGTGTACCTAATATTTTGTGCGTTCAAACCATGTGAATTTTTGTTAAATTAGGTTCACAATGGATAACAACAGTGTTTAATTTAATTTATAAAGTAATAACCGATTACAATAGTGTAAAATAAAAAGGTTTGAATCATAACTGCGCGAATGCCTTTTTCATGAATGAAGAAAGATATACTAAAGAATGCTTCCTTAAATACTTTCATACTAGATAATTTAATCGCTTAGTAAGGGATTGTAAGATCCTGTTGATCTTAAGAGCTGCGATAAGATAACCGAGATGAAATAATGCCAGATAACAGAACATCAAAGGTTTAAAAAACAAAACGAACAAGAAACAGATCAAGGCTGACCGGATTGAAGAAGACTGTAAGAAAATTGTTAAGTTGAAGAGAATGTAAAATAAAATATACGACGCAAAGAATAGAGGACAACGGCGAAAGACCTTATAATTAATATTTATCATCATGCAAATATAATTTGTCAGTCTACAAAATTTGAGGGCCAAAAAACATATAAATAAGTTTAATTGTTGAAGCCACGTAATAAAAATCTATATCCTGAGATTTCATGTCTCGTCAGTTGATTGGTCAGTGGTAGTGGTATTCGTCCTACCAAGTAAACTTTATTCTTCGTATGTCGGAAGTCCAGGATATTCACAATATCTTCCACCGCACCAAGACATGCCACATTTGGATAGATAAACCAAAATATTTATAAAAGTGAAAAAAAGTGAATGTTCAAAAACCGAAGTGCATTACAAAAGTAATAGCTGTCAAATTCATGGCAGTCGTTTGCCCATTAGTCAACTGCCCTACGACAACCGATTGCCCAATAAGCTATCAGCCCGACAACCGATAGTCGAGAAATCAATATTTTTATTTAAATTGTAAAATATATCTATATTTGCATATTTTTACGAGAACATGCGTAGATTAGTAAACTGTAAACATCTTCGTCTATTAACATCAAAGTGTACATTTTTCCCTAGTGAGTTACTTACATATAATTCATTTCATACCATACCTAGAAATTGTTTTAAATATCTAGTAACAATTTTTAATCAAAAGAACTTAAAAATCCAAATTGTATTAAATTATATAAGTATAAAAAAACATGTAAAAATAGAGTTAAATAAAAGCATGTGAAAAATACCGTGTAAATTCTTATAATAATTTTTTACTGTATTATCGTTTCGAGTTATGTTAATATTATAATTATGTTTCTATCATTATTTTTTTGAAATGAAATGAATTACCTTGAAGGCAGTTGCCGCCGCTACAATACACAGGAAGACGAAGAACTTCATGGTGCCAGACTATACCAAGACGAGGTTTCCCTCTCGTATTTATATTAATTAATTATCTCTCCTAATCGTAATCTCCAGACGTTCGCAACTCATCTCACGAAGAGTTTCTTCACTTGAAACTCTCACTATGATTCAAATCCTTATTGAATTTATTGACTACCCTTAAATATCATTAGGTACTTATAATAAATACATCATTTTTGATTATTTTAATAATTCGCATAAATTTTATGATATTTTAAGTGTTACATAATTTTTTCTATTTTATCGAATAACTTCCGTGATTTGCGCCGTAAGAGTGACGCAAATGTAAAGTAACGAAAATAATAATTATGAATTGAAAAGTTAAAAGTGATTTAAATAAATCAAAACAAGGAAAATATTTTTTATGGAAAATTCATGTAATCTGTTCCTCTGGAACCCTAAAATGCTTGGACATCAACGGAGATTGTGTTCAAAAGTAGTCTAAGATCACTTTATAAGGGAAGTAGTGCTTGAGTAAGCATTAATGGTTAGTTTCGTGGTTACCAAATTACCAATTACATTAAATTATAATTACAAAAGATTTGAAACAAGGTTGCATAATTTCATCGTCGTCTTTGAAGTTGTACATAGATAATTCAATAAAAGATATACAGGGTGTAACAGAGCTAGTCCACAGTGCTTTACAGGTGTTCGTTGAACGAGAGTGACAGACGGCATGAAAGAAAGAGAAAGAAAATGTTATAAAGCGCGAGGCGCCGTTTTGCGGTTGCTTCTTACCACGCAGCCCTCGCCACGTCAACTTTGTACAATATGTATTATATTTGCTATAACGAATTATTGTCGCGGGAACATATTTTAAACAAAAAAACATCAAGACGAAGCCAACGAGTTTCATTGGAGGGAATATTTCAACTGGTGCAGCTAATTACAACTATATTACAATTGCAGTAATTTATATCGATAATGAAAAATTCATTCGCTTCAATACGAGCCAACTAAAATAATGAAAACCTTACAAAAAATATTTTAAATCCGCAAGATTTTTTCAATTTATTTGATTTGTATTGAATCGAATGAATTTTTCATTATCCATATTAGTTATCCTAATGATTTTTCTAAGTTTTGCCAAAAACAAGTCAGAAATATTGAAAAAAATGCAAATTTTGATATCGCATATCTCTATAACTATTGATATTAGGTCAACGTTGCTTGAACATTTTCGACTCGGAATCATGGCTTCCACCTTTAATGTATTGTGAACTAGCTCTGATACACCCTGTATTTGTTTATAGAGTTACAATAGATTATATGTGGGGTATAAAAGCAAAGACAGCAATATCCAAAAAAAATATGCAGTCACCGAGGATTACTAATTTACAATGTACTAAATTCGAGATTTAGTAGGAAACATTTAAAACAAGATTTAATATGAAAGGGATAGATACATAAAATCTAGAATTCAGTACATTTTAAATTAGGAATCGTCGATGACTGCATTCAAAACTTTTTTTTTTTGGACATTGCTGCCTTATATGTTATAAGAAACTAAAAATACATATAGATATATTTCGAAAACTATATTTTTTTACCCTCATTATTGAGAAAGTATAGAACATTAATCTTTACATATAATAAAATGTAATTAGATGTTCGATAGATCTGACACAACGATTACGTGCAGACATGATAACTGGTAATTCCCAGATTACGTTGTTTTTGTTTAATCTCTATAATGTCTGAATTTCGAAATAGATCTGTGACAAAGCGTTTTATTCTGGGGCCGGCTAATTACTTTAGTGAGTAAGTTGAAAATCAAAACCTACCTAACTCCATGATTTTTTTAAATCAAAGAAAACAGCCTCTCATCTTGAATTCGCCTATTCACAGACCTACATACACCGGCCTATACGTACACCCCCTTGGCAATCAATACAGCCCTGTATATATGTTTAAAGCTCGAACACCAGACACATACAAAAGACAAATCTACTAAAATACTGTTTTATAGTTTGCCTACATACTTAATCTATTATTCATTGTATCATTATTTTTTTTATTTACTTATGTACTTTTTACTTATTACATTTATGTCTTTGTTATGTTCTCATTTTTTTTTGTAATTGCCTGCTTATGTACTCACACAGCTATGCTATTTGAATACTTTATGTTTCACATTATGTAAAAGCTATAAACACAAGCATTATGTAAATTATAGCATTAACTTCATGTCTATAACTTGATATGTGGGGTATAAAAGAAAAGGCAGCAATATCCAAAAAAAAATTAATGCAGTTATCGAGGATTACTAATTTATAACGTAATGAATGCGAGATTTTATAGGATACATGGTCTATAAATTAATAGGAAACATTATTTTGCAAGGGATAGATACATAAAATCAAGAATTCAGCACGTATATTTTAAATTAGAAATCCTCGGTGATTACATTTAAAAAAAAATATTTTGGATATTACCGCTTTGCTTTTACACCGCACATATAATTAATTTATTTTTTAATGGTTCACAAACAATGAAAAACACATAACATCATACAGGTAATACAATTAGTTTAAATGATTTTCATCACTTAAATGTGAACACAGCAAACATAGAGATAAAAGTAAAGGCTAAAACATATACCTACAAGAAAGAACAAAAAAAAGTGATTTTCTATGTGAAATTGAAAAGAGTGAGATTGAATAAAGAGACTAAATAGCTAATTTCCCAAGTTCGGTAATAGTTCTTTTATATTCGTGGAAACTGTCATGGAATATGTCAATGAGGACGTTATGGTTATTTTCTATTTTGTTGTATGACCTCAACAATCTATGTAGATATAGAATTGAAGAGGGCCATATTGTTATTGTAAATTGAAAGAGAAAATGTATTATATGTCCTAAGTCGGCGACTAGGAACATTCATGTTTTCGACACAAAATTCTGAATCATATCAATATTACCATGTATTATATTATATAGGTAGGTATTAGTCTCCTAACTCCAATTTGTCTACATGAAAATATTCTAAGCGCTCTTGATAAGATACTAAAGTGCTGCCCAGATTACACTTAAATGTAAGCATGCTAAGACATTTTTGCTGTATATATTTTTCTAAGTTATATAATGAGGTAACTAAATGACATAATCAAATTGCTGCGAACCAATGAATTATATATATAAACATATTAATGACGATGGTTTTTTGAATGGTTTTGTGATTCTATATATAAAGTCCAATATGTTTAAAGATTTTTCTTTGATATTATTAGAGTGATAAGTGAATGTGAAGAAGTCTCCCCGAAGTTTTTGCTACAAGCTACGAGCAATTAGCTTAATATAAAAATAAAACACAAATCACTTTGTTTTTACCACTTTATTATATTTAAAATCTACATGTTTCGAGAACAATGTTCTCTACTTCAGGATTATTTGTTTGTGTACTAAAATTGAAATACAAATAAACCATACAAGTTTGATAAGGGGAAAGGGAGGGTGAGGGGAGGGCTTTTTCAATTTTAGTACACAAACAATCCTGAAGTAGAGAACATTGTTCTCGAAACATGTAGATTTTATATCTAGTAAAAGTGGTGAAAACAAAGTGATTTGTGTTTTATTTTAATAATAATGTCACCACAAAGTTCAAACCTTCATTCAGAAGAAAGAATATTCTTCGAACAATTTATAATTATTTATAATCCCCGATTGCCTCTGGGTAACAACATTGTAAAGTGCCCTGTTCACATTGGCCGAGGTTGGCCCAATGTGTAGAAGGGGATTTTGGCAGGGGTTGGCGGAGGTTGGTGGAGGTTGGCTGAGCTTGGCTTAGTTGTTGGTTTTTCTAGCACACATCAAAAGATAATGGCATCGCTCGGCGTTGTCTGTTAGATTTTTTTTTACGTAAAGTTTTTTAATTTTTTTACGTATTTTTTTAAAAAAATTTAAGGTATTTTTTCATATTTTTACATTCAAAATTTTTACATAAATTTTTATCATTTATTCCCTTAATTTTTTTACGTATTTTTGTATTTCTTTCTGTGTAGTAAATTTTTTCTTTTCTTTTTTTAATATATAAATAAATACTTATTCCTTAGGAACCGACATGTAAGAGTACTGTCATTTCATTTTTGACGGGTTACAGCTAGTTATTTAATAATATGACACTGTCATAGCTTCTAATTTTACTATTACTATTTTACTTCATATTCCCAAAATGTGAAAATATCGGTGACAGTAATAAATTGTGATGCAACAAATACGAAAATCGTTTTTGCCGAATAGTAGATATTTACTGAATATTGGTATTCGCCAAATATAATCAGGAATATTAAAAACAAACTATTTATGACTAAACGCAATGCAAATTACGGTTTATCACCTACGCACTCTATTATCGAGGATTCCCCGAACATTTTTTTAAATTTTTTAATAAATAATAAATATAATTTATTTTATAACAATAATAGCTAGCAAATATTAACAATTAATTTTTTTATATATTATACCTCACCAAAAAGAATTAAGATTCTTGTGTGTGGTGAGGAAAAACTATTTGTTGAGTTCTCAAGTTGTCAATTGTTACTTATTTCACAGCATAACATGAGTTCTTTCATCTAGTTTCGTTGGGTTAAGGTTAGGTGCTCATTTCATGTAGTTTTTTAATACGTATTTTTCGTTCCATTTTGTTTCCGTTGTGTGTAAAATTGTTAACTTTTATAAAATAATTTCAAATTAAATCTAATAACATGACCTCTTGTAAGCGAGAAAAGTCATATTTATTTTCGACCTCTGGGAACGTACAAACGGATAAAAGAAATGATTTACTATTTGAACGATCATTTGCCGGTGGTAAATTTTAATTATTAAATCTCTTAGTAAAAAAAGAACAGTGGTGTATTATTTATTACCTTGTTGAATTATTCGTTTTCGCCGATGCTTAGTATTCGTAAAAGTTACTAGGATCACTAGGCATCACTAGGAATCAAATGTTTGTTATGTTAAAAATTTAAACAGATAACGGATCCGGACATTTACTATAAAAAGAGGATTTCATATTTATTTGAAAGAAGAAAAGGGATCCGTACATAATGAAAAAAAAGCCAACGGCACGCGGTGTTCCCAAGCAGTCACCCATCCAAGTACTGACCGCGCCCAATGTTGCTTATGGTCGTTGACAAGCAATACTAGAATGTAAGCTTTATATTTAATCTCGGCTTTAAAGATATATTGTATAAACATTTCAACCTTGGAAATAAATGTAAAGTATCCGTCATCGACCTGAATGGTTAATCTATGCTCGATAGGGATTTGTATTAAGTATCAAGGCAATATATTTATATTTAAAATTCAAATATTAGGACTCTTACTGATCATAACATTGTCACCGACCGTAATATTTTTTTACTACAAATATATTATATTATATAAGACGTCAACCAGAAGGTGAATTAAAGATCCCTCACACGTATTTAAGTTTAAACTGTTCAAAAAAATTACGTTCAATTATGAAAACCTTCTCCGAACAAAAATCTACATCATCCACCCAATTCTGCAATTTAAACTCGGAATTCTATATCTCGTAGTTATTATAAAAATAATTTTTTCGAAGGAAATGTTTTTGAATAAATTAATAATATGCATGATTTCCTGCATTCATTGCCCTGAAGGAAAGTCTAAACAGTCCAAACAGGCCAAGGAATAAATATTCGTATCTTTATCTTCAATTATTAAATTGTAAAAGCCGCAACAACCGTAGAACTTACAACTTGTATGAGATGATGTATGTATGTGGCCGAAGCAAAAGTGGTGTGCCATGATAGAAGAGTGTGGCGTTCAATCCTCTCTACCTACCCCTTATGAGAAACGGCGTGATGGTTAGTTAGTTAGTTATCTTCAATTAACAAAATTGTACGTCAACCTTGTAATTAAACGCGAATATAAACAATCGATTTGATAAATAAATTATTAAAAATTAGCGGAGGTAATATTTATATGTAATAACGAAAACTTATTTTATTAATCGTTTACGACCTCTATTGCCTAAAGCTTGAACTATTATGACAAGCTTATCAACGATGCGAAACTCAACCACGAATAAATGATAAGAATCTAACTTAATTATTAAGATGCGGGGTAGAGGGCGTTCTTCACAGAAAAAATAAAAATAATGTAAAAAAAAATATAGTTGAAATAATTTATTTTATATATATTTTCTTTTCTTTTTTACGCCTCAATCGGCTAAGATGCCCAAATACTGAAGCGAAACACATCACAAAAACACCCAGGCTTGAGTTAATCACATAGATTAATCGTGACCTCACCGGGAATCGAACCCGGAACCGTGTGGTATGAGAATCCAGTTTCATACTCATTGGGCTATAAAAGCCGCCTTTTTTAAACTTTTTTAAATTTCTTATTAATTTATATGTAAATGTATTTTAAAATAATTTGTAACAACAATTCGATTCTTTGACATTTTTTCAAACGTTTTTCTTATTTTTTTTAAACGGGCAATGGCAACGTACGCACAGCACACAGCGTTTTTGGATCATTAAAAAGTTTTTAATAGCTTTAATATAATGTATAAAAATAATATTTATTTTATTTACATAGTCTTATATGATCACACTACATTAATTAATCATCTGTATTAATTAAAATTAAAAATTATATAGCATGACCCAAAACAGCAATTGTATGCTGGTATAAGGGGACGGGAAGTAAAGTAAAATAAGTGGGTACACATATTAAACATCAGCACATTGATTTGTTAAACAGTTGTCGCCTCCCCAACACGAGTCCCTTCAGCTGTTTATTGAATAGTTCTACAATATTTAATTCCTTTATGGAATTGGGGATTCCATTATAGAAATCGATCGCAGTGTATAGGAAACCACATCTCTCTCTATTAGTCCGCGGTATATCACTTCTTATATAGTCTCTTGTTCTTATGTGTTGTCTGTGTACGTCACTATTCTGGTAAAGGATAATATTCGTGTTTAATAATTGATTCTTTATTTTATAAGTCATCTTTATCTTTCCCACATATATCAGATCTTCTAGGTTAAGCATGCCGGTGATTTTGTACAAATCAGTGGTTCTGGCGTATCGATCTAGGTTAAGATTATTTTAAGGGCTCTGTTTAAAGTTCTTTGTATCATTCCATGCGCCTGTGAATTACACTGAGACCAAATAATAATGCCATAGTGCCAGTTGGTAGTTTAATATGAAATTTATTTAGAAATATCAGTATAAACAGTATTACATACTTGTGCGCTGAACAGTTTACTTAAACACGTTACAGATGGTTACAAAAAATTAAGAGCAATGTTCGTAATAAGGTAAACTTGTAAGGTAGTCGCGTCAGGAATACTCCAAGTCGGTGCTTTATTCAAAGGTGATACCGGTGACTTCGGTCAGCCACGGGATGAAGTGGTTCGGCCTCACGAATCCAGACGGATAATCGGCGTCGCATCCAGAATTGCTGACGAAGCTGACGATGCCGACCAGGATATTCTCATCCTGCAGGATCAGTGGACCGCCAATATCTCCCTGAAAGTTGAAATATATCATTATAAACTTCATGGGATCCTGAGTTTCATAACGGATGTTTGACACTGTAAGAAATTGTAAATCTTAATAAACGAACTATGCAGACATCGGAAAATAAATGAGTTCGCTAGTGAAAATAAGCTCTAATTTTTAACTTTTAATAAACTGTGAGAAATATTTTCCATTTTTTTCATTAATATATTTTTTACATGTATTACCCCTGCTTACTATATATTGTGTACCAATATGTAACATGTTGTAGGATATATGCTGTAAAACGGCCATATTCACTTCGTTCTCGCATATTTTTATTATTTCACTTTCCTTGTTACTATTTAGGCTGTTCTCTTTACCGTGATTATTTTTAAATATTTTATTTTACTGTATCTGTTGGCAGTTCTACGGGCAAAATTCCCTTCACATTCGCAATCCAGATTGGCATTGTTTTATTGCTAAAGCCGCAGATAAAGCAAAATAAAGAAACAAAGTAAAACAATTGAAATTTATTCAAACTGGACTAAATCAAAGAGAAGTAATAAAAACAATAAACTATCCAAACTATCACACTCCAATGAAAGGTCCCCAAGGATCTCCCATCGAGAGACCCACACTCGAATGAAGGCTCTGAAATGGATAAATTCCTAAAGGAAGCGC
>JADDOH010014344.1:0-19087 GCA_016648135.1 Agrypnia vestita | reverse complement strand
CGGATGCGCGCCCGGAGAGTTATAGACCAGCGATAAAATACGGGAGTACCTACCGACAAGCGAGAAGTTTTCTAGTACGAAATACGAAATTTAGTATGAATTTAAGAATGGTTCTCCGATTAAATTCGTGTCCAGTAATTAATTTGATTAATAAAATTTTCATTTATTTCCAATGTTTCATTGACCTCCCACAGTCACGATTCCGTGAAAATATATTGTTTCAGGACAGCAGAATGTGGCGCTCTATTCTCGCTGTGGAAATTGCGTAATGGTAAGTTACTTAGGGCCGGTTGTACCAACTCTGATTATGGTTGACGAAGACAGCTTAAATTGTGAACCTCTTTTAAGCCGGCGCGCGTGCGCTTTGCGCTTATGACATTTGTCATCAAAAACATTTTATTTCAATTTTTCGATATTGTAGTGTCTGTAGCGGCTTACCCTGTACACAGTCCAAGAATCCAAGTTGGTACAACTAGCCCTTAGGTTCTAGTTATATTAAATGTATGTAGGTACTTCAAACCAAATTTTGCGTACGCAGAAATCATTCACTTTTAGAGTGGTATAAAGTTTTCACAGTCGAATAAATTCGTACCTGAAGTCTCCGGCATTAGAAGTAGTATTCCACGCCAATGACGTTGACGAAAATCTGTCCCAAACACCGACACATTATTAACTCTTCATTCATGAAAAATTGTAATATTGACAAATAGCTCGAGCCTCAAGAATATTGACGAAGAATGGTGACCAGGTTGTAGTGTCTGTGTGGTCCGTTTAGTCAGGCTTGTAATCCCGTTTTCGGCAAACACAGCGATTAGATTTGCTTCGAATGGGATTTTAATGTATCGAATAGCGTTTTATTTTTTTGTTGTAAAAGACGTGTTGTATGAAAGTAACATCTTTGACAGTCGGCGGAATATTTTTGAACTTATTATGTATTTCTGATTGTATCGATCCCAAAGGCCGTCTTTTATTATAAAAAAGTTATATTTGTAGTTGTTTACTATGTTTATATATCATAATATAGTGGGAAACGCTTCTGTTGTAATCATGAATAATGTTATTACAATCCCTCTATATAAAATGAGTTTAAACCAATTCGCTTATTGTAATTATTAAAATAATTCTTGCTATATACCTTATTTCTTTATATATCTTACCTATTATGTACTTGCATGTGATAATTTCGGTTTATATATCCAAGCCCCCTTATCTATACTAATATATAAAGTGGTAAAGTTTAAATATAGGAGATAATCTCCGAAACTACTCATCCGATTTCAAAAATTCTTTCACAAATATTTAGAATGGACTTTCAGGGTGAACAAAGGTTATATATTGTCCCGTTAAAATAAAATCTATTTTATAACTAAAGTCGACGAAAAAATGGTCGAGCGATGCGTTTTTTACAAACGCTGCCCTAACATTTATATAGAGATGTTGTAGAACTCAAGAAATTCTATAAGTAATATGCGACAACATATATCTATATGTTAAGGTTAATACGCAAATTGATAAAATATAACTAAAAGTCATAAGAAATGTCAGAAGCCGCGCGGGCATAGAAATACAGTACAATTTATTCAATATATGTATACTTTTTTTTTATTATTTGTTTACGCCCATTAGGTATAGGCTTTTACATAAAGAATATAATTTAAAATTCAAAAAGCACATACATTAAACAATATCTGTATAGCACCAAAAAATGAGCATAAAAATTATATGGAATGTGTGGGACTGCACTTATCTCCCCACATACTGGAATAAAGTTTTATTATTATTATTATAATAATCATGACCATTGCTATTAATTCTCATAATTCATTTAAAATAACATCTTTCTTTAAAACATTATTTCAACCGAGGCATAACGTTTATTTTTAATGTAATGTATATGTGACGACGAAGTATCAATAGATTCAGTGCATAAATGTTAATTGACGAGGAAGAAAAAAAATATCGACAATTATTATTGGGTGATTAGAAAGTGATCAATATTTATACTGTTGCGATAGTCAACTGTTGATATTTTTTAAATTGTTGCTTAAAAAAGTTGTTTTTAAGAAATGCAGCTTACACATATGAGTATTAATATTTAATAGTGTATTGTCACGAGATTGTAGAAACTGAAAGAATTACACGTTGTCGAAGATTTTACAGCGCTCTGGATGTTTTACAGCGAATTTTATAGTTTGGGTACACGAGAATAAATCGGAAACAACTAGAAATTTGAGAGTGTAAGAGAGTGAAATTCGCGAGCACAATAAATTTGTTGTGACAGTTCGGTGATTCCACAGAAGAGAAACCAGAGACAAGCGAAACCGCGATTCAGTGTGACTAGCGAAATACCGAAATATGTATATTAAAAGAGTTGGTACCTACCGAGTGAATAAGCGCGACCACAGACGTTCAAATATTCTAGAAATACGACTATTAAGTGTCCACAGCAAAATTATTTGAATTGAAGAACAGTGCTCAAATTAAATTCAGTCCAGTGGTTTTGCTGAAATTTCCGCTAAAGCTGACCAGCGGAAGTACATATGTAAAAAATAATTGGTAAAGTATGATCTAGTGCATATCTACCAAAATCCAGACGGAGTAAAAGTACAGTTGCCGGCAAACTTCATGAAATTCTTTGGCTAAGTGGGGGAATGGGCAGAAGACGAAATTTGGGTCTCGTTGGTAGAAAGGTAGATGCGCAAACGTCCCCCCACTACGCCGCAGAATTTCAAGATGTTTGCCGGCTACTGTATAACATAGATTTGATAGATTTAATACCAAAGTTAACTAATAAAGTCGAAAGCGTCAAAACTATGGAATAAATAGCTTTATGCGCTCATAAACCACTGTAAGTGAAATTTTATAATTCGAACCACAATCTAACGTGCAGTGCTTACTTTGAGCGAGGGCTTTCATATGAAACAAAAAGTTAATTTCGTATAATTTATTGTTCTCAATTTTATGCGTACAATAAAATCGATGTACTCTACGTAAACTCGGATATCTACTAAAAATATATAATTGGTTTTTTTGTATCAATACATAGAAAGTACTTACTGTTCTCCGCAATACAAAATTGAAAAAAAAAGTTTTTACATTTTACTAAAAAAAACTGATAAAAGCTGATAAATATATAAATAAAATGTTTTTTGTAGATGTCTTAGTTTACGAGGGGGGGGACGAAATACTACTCTGACCAAGAATAGACATAAAAATAACGAAAGTTTTGTGAAAAATCTACGACATATATAGGTACAGGGTTATTTGGAAAACATTAAAAACATCGCAGGATTATATTTCTGCTTTAATTATGAGTAGGTATAAAATGATCAAGTAACCATGACCATATCTCCATAGCTATCAATAGCTATGGAGATATGCGACATTTAAATTTGCGTTTTTTTTCAATACTTGACTTATTTTTGTAAAACCTTGGACTATCATTAGAGTAACTTATATCGAATATGAAAAATTTGTTCCATCTAATACAAATCCAATAAAATAATAAAAACCTTCCGATTCCAATTGAAAAACAATTTGAATTTCTGCGAGCCTTTTATCATTTTATTTAACTTGTATTGATAACTCTATTCCTGTTATATCATAATCGATCATAAATCAAATATTGGCGTAGACCATGCATGAGAAGATGTATGAAACTAAACAGGCAAAAGTGGTGAACGGAGACAAAAAAGTGTTACCTTTCATTGACTCACCGATGGTTTATAAATTAGTTAGTTAAAAAACATTATTTTTTAAAGATAAATAAAGTCCACCCCAGTACAACGTAACTTAACAACAGCGGCGTGTAGCCAGTAATTTTAAATGTGTTTTATTTAACTAAAATTTTTACAAAATAAAACAAGTATTTCGTAAAATTTAGGTAATCGTAATCATTTTTATAACACTTTTCAAATAAATATTTGATTTCTTTTTTTCCAAGATTTTTTCCTTTTTTTCCAAGATAAATGTTTACCTACAATTCATCCTTCAATATACTGACTGCACCCGCTTATTTAACCATTTAATGGATACAAATACTCAATCAGACAAATTCCTTAAATGATTTAAACATAGTGTACCGCTCCGGCGATGCCGATCAGTAAAATGCTAATATTTTATCGAAATGTCCTTACCTGTTTCGTCGGTTCTAAAAAATAAATAAGTTTGAAATTGCGCACGTACGCTGCGTTGTAAGCATTTAAAAAGTATACTCCGGATTTATTTCCCACGAACTTCGCAAAAAAACCTTAAAAACCTTTTTTAAATGGGACCGTGAGAACTCAGATTCAATCACCCTTGTCAATTGTACCCACCCTTAACAATTACATTGCATTGACCTTCATGTCTTGTCTATTGAACTGCAGATATTATACGAGTATATCTCTAGGTTTGAAACATAATATGTCGTGTTGAATCTGACACAATTGTGTCAAAACACAGTTCAAACTCAATCCTTTTTAATTGACGTAACAATGGATGTATCATAAAAAAAGGATTGACATTTTATGGTAAAGGGGTGTTTATTATCTGGTCGTTATAATGTATTTATGATTATTACAATGATACATACCTTTTGCACTTTGAATAAATGTATTTTAAGGTGAAAAAATTTGTGACTGTAGCACAATGAAAATTGACAGACTAACATTATTATATACATTATTCACTTAAAATAATTGACTTGATAAATTAATTTTTATTAGAAAGTATTTTGGACCTAATATTATACGATAAATTAAATACAAAATGTTCAATATTTTTAAAGCAATATGCCCTGAAATCTAAATCAAAATTCTTATTGTTTAGATTCACTGTTGGGTATAACAGATTAATTTGCTTTCTTGGCTTACATTTCTATCTAGTAGAGGAAGAAGTGAACATATTTTATCGATCTACTTTCACATCACACACTATTATAACTACAGAAATTATTCGAAAAAAATATTGTAAAGGTGCACGTTTTGCACTCATTCTATATTGACCTTAATAAACACACATATTTAGTTTATATATTTACGTTATAAAAAATTTTGATAAGGTAAATATTTTTTTTTTGTATTTCTCGGGCACTTACGATGTAACCTCCCTCGCCCCTCCCACTCCACAAATCACCCCCGCCTCCTAAAGATACCTAATACAGTACTTTCGCATTTTAGATTAGTTTAAATAACGCTCGTTAATGACACGGACGTGTCGAAACCGGTAGCGTAAATTCTTTAATAAGTAACAAATTGTTCATTGTAAATTTAAACTCTTTAATAATATCTAAGGTAAATATAATTAATAATATGTGCGTGGTTGTATTAAATCGAATTACATCAATGAACCTAACCTTAACTGTGTATTAAATCAATTTAACCTGAATCATCTTAAGAATTTAGTTTAAACCTGAAAGGAGATAGTTTATTTTAAGTTTTACTATATTTTTTAAATAAAAATATCATGATAGAGTTTAAGAATTACTTTTCGCAAATTGAATTGCAAAGAAGAATATAAAACGAAGAAAAATTGCGTAGGTGTTAAAACGAAGGGGTTTACACACATCCATTGATATAGGGTACAATATGAAAATTCACCTCATAAAATGACGATAAGCGTCTCGTAAAGGCAACAAAGGGCCATTGCAAAAGTAGGGTGCCAATGCGAGGGATGAAGCGCGAGAAAAATGTGTAACGTATCTTAGAAAAAAGTAGAAAATACTAGTTAATGGCTTAGATAGTTAACGATGTAATTTCAAATATTTCAGATGATTTACCTGTATTCTAGTCTAGTTTGTAGTCTATTTTTTAATAATTTCACAAAAACAATGTTATAAAAAGTTTACCATATTTTTCTACGGAATGTATCTAAAAAATTGTATTGAGCTGTATAAAATTTTAATTCTTTCTGTTGGTGACCAAAAAAAAAAGTGAGCAAAATTGTTTGAAGATTAAAAATAATTATATTTTAAATTTTGAAAATGATTTCAAATTCATTTCTATAAAGAAGACACATTCTTTTATCAAGGAAAAAAATGAGTGTAGTTTACAAAAGCCAATCCAAAATTACTTTCGAAAGTTATGTAATTTGACTATATTCTTGTTCACCTTTTCTTAAAAAAATGTAAAAAATTGACAATTTTCAAAAGACTGGTTAGCTGCTAACCGTTAGCAAATATCTTCGTTCCGTTAAAATAAATTATAAGTTTCACAAAGACGAAGCTATTTAAATGAAAGTCTAGTTCTTGGGTGTTCTTGGGTCAACGCCATTTAATAAGGGTGTAAACACATGCCTTTTTGCCAAGTTTTTTTTAAAGTTGTATATTTGTTCCAAATTGAAATATTCTCTATATTTAAAGAGACTGCTAGAGTAGTCCTTTTCATGAAAAAGTATACATAGTTTTCGCAGCTGATATTGAAACCTCTATAATGTTTACCATACTCAATTCGTTCCATACTCAACAGATAGTAATTCTTACTAAAACAACTTACACGACTATAATAATCAAATAAATAACTTGACACTTATATCTGATCAGCCGAAGGCCCAATTTCTCTTGAAAAACTATTATTATATTTATTACTACCTGTTTGTAATTTGATAATATTTGCAGGTGTTTTGTATAAGCATGCGGGTGTTCCTCCTGTTTTTATCGAAACATACAGGGAAAATTCATACCATCGTCAAAATAATAAAATCGCTCGATCATAAGTTAGTAGGTACTTATACTGTGGAGGACGTCAAGTTTTATCTTCCGACATTGTTAACTTGTCAATGTTATGGAGGCATAGATAGCGCGAGTTGGGCTGGGGGTGAAATAATATTCTCCCCAATACCTCCTCACAAAGAAGAAATTAATTAATTTAAAAAAAAAACAACATAAATCAGAAATCACTAATACAAAATAAATAAAAAAAATTGTTTTCGATATTCGTGTCATTTAGGAAAAAAACTTTTAAAAGAAATCAAATATTATAAGATTCTCTAGAAGTAACGTTGGATTTCTTGTCAGTTAGGTATCATCATTATAATCAGAGGGGCTCTTCAATGGCCGTTGATATTTAGGGAGATTTAATATTGACTTTTTAGTAAATGGTCACACCCCCTTGTAAATAAAAGGATTTAAATAAACACTTATATCTGGCAAATATATTTTGATATATTTAAAAAAATATATTTGTGTGTTTTATAGGCATTGCGTCAAAAGCATATCAATTTTAAAATTTCCGTTCTAGCTATAAAATCGGTTACAAATAAGAACATCTCAGTTTCATCAATTGCAAAGTGGCACTTTTGTTTTATAAATCTCTCAAATATTCACCTAAAGCTTAATCTTTTATAAAATTTATTTATCCAACGATATTCATTGTTAGTAAGAAAAAACACCAAAGAAGCGGAATCGTTAGAATTTTTCCTACTGGCAAATATGTATCATATACATGGTATGTACTAATAATTGTCAAAAGTGCATATTTAAATAATAGTAAACAAAAAAATGCATATTTACTATTAAGATATGGTATTTCATCAGTATTATATGCATTTAGCTTAAAAATGCATGTCTTAAACCTCGATCAATTCAAACTAAAAAAAATTTAGATTAAAGATTTGATGTCTACGCTAACATTACGTAGTATGTTCCCTAGGACTTTTTGTGATGTTAAAAATAATTTTGCGACATGCAAGATACCAACATTTGGTTTCAAGAATCTGACCGTAATGACTTTTTTTAAACTTTAGGGTTAATTAGGGTTAAAACTCGTGTACCAGGGCTGAGTTAGTTGTACCACGTAAGAATAATTCCCTATTTTAAAATCAAATTATATTTTATATAAAAAAAATAAAAAAAACCTATCTTACAAAATCAATGGACACAGAAACACTTAGTTTTCCGTGGCAACTAACAATTTTTTATTGTTACTATAATTCTGTAATTATCTCCGCCCTAATAAATATTCGTCCATCCCTCCGTTCGTGTAACGTTCGTAATTTCGTTCGAATTTACGGCTAAAAAATCAAATTAAACGGCCGGAGATGGGGCTTGAGCCCCGGGCCAGCAAACCTGAAGGCGGCAACGATAGCGATGCTGCTATCGCCGAACCTGCATTACACGTAAAAATACAGTACATATAGGACTTAGCAAATATGCAAACCATTTCATGTTCCGCCCAATTTCTAGGGTTAAGAATAGTACATTTAACTGCCGGCAGAGAAAATATAAAAAAAAAATTCATGGGTGTCGGCTATAAATAAGTAAATACTTATTCTTTAGAAACCGGCATGTTAAAGTACCGATATTTTTGACGGGTTACAGATAGTATTAATTAAATAGTCTACCAACATATTTTTACAAAGTATATAAATCATATATTAGCTCTAAGAATATGTTTTGCTGCGGTAAACTTTGAAAAATATGAGTAGTCCAGTACAGTACAGTCCAGTCCAGAGTAGTACAGTAATAGTGGATCGTGAATACCTATTGAAAACTTAACCCATTCTCGTCTACGTTAATATTAGACCAACAAAACTACATATACTTAGGCATAAAAAACTTCAATAACCTACCTACAGATATTAAGAAAATTTAAACACTTTAGATCGATACAATTTGACAATGCATAACAAGACATATAGCTAAGGAACAAATAAGCCAAATCCAAAATAAACTAATAAAGTGTAAGCCCCTCACCAAGCACATGAGCAAGTCTCATTTTTGGAGAGGCAAAGCAATAAAATAAAATGTATCTAAGTAGATTGTAACAGACAAATGTATTATGATTTAAGTGTAGTTTTAATATTAAATAAAAAAAAATTTAAAAAAAGATAAATACTGTCGAAAAAACAACAACTGCAATACAAACTCCAAACAGAATACATTTTTCTAAAAATCCTCAATTAATTTCAACATGCACTCAAGAAGCTTGATTTTTTTAACATAACAATCACTGCAATCAAATTAAACAATACAATGTAGTTCAAAATATCTCTTAACATTTTAAAACTATTATTATATTCTCAGCTCAGATTATAATATTATCCCCATTCATTCTTCTCTCCGCTCCTCCTTCCACCATCTTGGAAATTTTTTAAACTGTACCTACATATATAATTATTGTACTTTTTATTTCTATTGTTGATCACCTATAACTATACCCGCGCGGCTACGCACGCGTAGATTTTTAGTAACTTTTAGTCATATTTTATAAATTTGTGTATTAATCTTAAAATAACTATATATGTCGTCGTAGACTTTTTTACAAAACTTGAACTCTACAAATTTTCTACAGAAAGTATTTAAATATATCTTACCGTTAAGGCAACGATCGTAAAAAACGTATCGCTCGACCCCTTTTTCGTCGATTTTAGTTGTTAAATAGGTCATCACGAAAAGCCCTTTCATTTTAACGGGATAATAATATATATAGGGTATAATAAAGGCAGTAATATCCAAAAAAAAATTAATGCAGTCACCGAGGATTACTAATTTATAATTTACTGAATTTAAGATTTTATAGGAAACATATAAATTTAGAAGAAACATTATTTTGAAAGAGATAGATATATAAAATCTAGAATTCAGTAAATTTTAAATCAGTACCTATCAAAAATTTTTTTATTTTTTTTAGTATTGCTGCCTTTACTTTTATACCCCAAATATAGCCAATGCCCACCCTGAAAATCCATTCTAAATATTGGTGAAAGAATTTTTGAAATCAGATGAGTAATTTAGATAATAATTAGCATTTCACTAGTCCATTTTAATCCAATGGTTTCAAAAAATTGGTTTAATCTTTTTTCACATTTTTTGTTCAACTCACATCCAATAATTTGTTTGAATTCCTAAATATATTTTTTTTAAAAACATATTTTCACTTGTAAACGAAATTTCATTAAATCAACACGAAATGTAGAGCTAGTATCGTAAAAGAATATTTGTCAAAGTATTGATATTGTGCTTTGAAAACATAATCTGCTTAACCAGTAAAATATTGTTACTTCCCCTAAATATTAAGATTATCGTAATTTAATAACAATCGTTTGAACTTCCACAACCTTCTCAATAAGTATGATATGTGTTCACCAATCTATAAAACATTATCCAACAACAAAGATCATTCTAAGCAGTGCGAGACATGTAAAAGGAAACACTTCAACATTATTTAATCGAGAATCAGGATAAGAATGTTTCACGTAATTTTTATTCTGGAAATAAAATCATATTACAAGATATTTTTATTGTTTTCAGTAATTGAATGACGTATTGCTAAATTTAATTTAATTTAATTTAAATTTACCGTTCAATAGCTGAGGTCTTATAATTTTAATTCTTTCATTAAATATATCGACATGGTCGCTCACTTTATTTGAAAGTTGCACACTTGTTGAGTTATGGTGGGCCTATTCATTACATAAAGCCGATTTTTTTTTATTATAATATATTTATTTAATCAAAGTATGTACCATTGCTATCTATGCACTTTTGCCATCTCATAGGTAGTTCATCGATCCCTTTACTAAAAAAACCATTCGGATGGGAATCAATAAAATCTTTGAAGGCGGTTTGGACTGCCCCATCGGAGTTGAATTTTTTCCTTTGCAAGAAGTTATCCAAATTTCGAAAAAAATTGTAATCTGTTGGGGCAAAGTCCGGAGAGTACGGTGGATGTCTTAGACATTCCAATTGAAGCTCCTCTAATTTGGTAGCCGTCTGTTGTGCAGTGTGTGGTCTAGCGTTATCATGAAGCAGCAGTGGCCTAGAGCGATTAACCAGCCTCGGTTGTTTAGCAGCTAGCTTTTCCATCATGGTTTGCAGTTGCTGACAATAGACATCTGCCGTAATCGTCTGGCCAGATTTAAGAAAGCTGTAGTGAACGACACCAGCACTAGTCCACCAAACGCTCACAAGTAACTTTTTTGGAGTCAATTTTCGCGTGGGGCATGGTTCGGCTGGTTCGGCAGGGTTCAGCCATTGCGATGAGCGCTTCCGATTATCGTACAGGATCCACTTTTCATCACAGGTAATGATTCGATTTAAAATCCCTTCATTATTGAGCCGGTTGAGTAATGCAACGCAGCAGTCAACGCGCGTTTGTTGATTTGCTTCACTCAATTTGTGAGGTACCCACCTTTCAAGCTTTTTCACCTTACCAATTTGCTTCAAGTGGATTAAAACAGTTTTATCACTAACACCGCAGCCTGCAGCTAACTCGGATGTGGTTTGCGGTGGATCCGCTTCCACAATAGCCTTCAATTCTTCATTATCAACTTTGGTCTCCGGCCGTCTACGGGGCTTGTTCTGCAGGTCGAAATTTCCAGAACGAAAAACGTTGGAACCAAAAACGCACTGTGTTTTCTTTTACGGCACCGTCGCCATACACATCATTAATCCTTCGAGCCGTTTCTGCAGCACTGGTGCCACGGTGGAACTCGTACTCGTAAATAACGCGATATTTCAAGTTTTTCATTTTGTAAACTGAGTGACGCAAAGAAAAATACAATTGAGGAAAAAACAAATGAATTAAAATTTTCAAAACACAAATACATGAGTAAATACTTGAGTAGCTAGTTGGTCTTGTGGTTAGGACACTCGTCTCGTGATCCAAAGGTCGCGGGTTCGAACCTCACTTCAGACTAGCGAGTTAGTCCTATTTTCATAGCACAAGCGTTTAGCTTAGTTTGAAAATAGTAAGAATATTGATGTGACATGTATTCCGTGTTCGCATCTCTATTTAAAAAAAAAAAAAAAAAAAAAAAAAAAATAGCTGTATAAATTTGGATTTGGAATTCCTAACCAAAGAGAAGATATTTGAGATCAAATTTACCAGTACGGCAAAACGCCAATTTCATATGTAAGGACCTAATATATAAATGTGATATACAAATGTCACAGATGATAACAGAATGACACATCTCATTATTTTTTCATGAGTTATAAAACCTCTCGGCGGTTAACCTATTCCTTCAAGTTTGTGTTTACTGGGGTATTATGCCGTGTTGTTACGACCTTTCGGGCCGACGTTTCGGATCCCATTGCAGGGTCCATCATTAGGGCTGATGTTAACAACACGGCATAATACCCAGTAAACACAAACTTGAAGATTCTGAGTGGCCGTGAAAACCTAAGAACATTCTTAACCTATTCCTTATTGTTCCAAGGTCCCAGTATGTCCCCATAAGTCGTCATATATAGAAGAAATATCATCACGTTCATATTTTATTGAGTTTATAAATAAAGTTATATAAATAACGAATTAATTAATATAAATAATGAATTAATTGACGGGTTATTCTACCTACGAAATAATTATTGATATTTTTCATATATTCATAAATAGTTTAATGATGCCACAAGGATGGCTTCGGACTTGTGCCGCTATGATCCCGAGCCTTCCCAATAATACACACCGTAACGCCACATTTATGAAGCTTCTCCCATTCAACAAGTAGCGTTCAGCTACAATACGGGCATTATCCGCGGACAAAAGTGATATAAAAAAGCCGAATTTCATTGTCTGCTCGCCTTCAATACTCACCGAGTTGCGGTAGGTTAAGGTGGCCCCACTAAGGCCCACAAATTGTACCACTTGTCATTAAAAATTCTTCGCTTTATCGCTGAATACAAAGATCTAACATCAAGATTAATTCTGTTAACTTTCAGGGAGTAGTGATGAGCTAAACCAACATTTTAAACCCTGTATAAGATAGTATTTTTAATGTATATTATAGAGACGAAACTGTATATTTTTTTTTATTAAGGGAGAGTAGGTATAGAAGTCTTTTTGGGTGTACATAGAACTTACGACCTATCGTTGGCTTAAGTGATCACTTTACACATATGTAACGTTCGCCATTTCTTAATAAAAATTACCCTTAATAAAAAAAATATACAGTTTCGTCTCTGTGAGACATCTATAATACACATTAATTTATTATTGATGTCCCTGTGACAACAATCTAGTTCTGTTCTGAAAAATTTGGACATACTCAAAATATTCTTATTTAGTAGTTTTTATTTAATTTTTAATCGACTATCGATTATCGAATCTTTCGACTATCGAATATCGAATAATCGAATATAGAAATCGACTATCGAATATCGAATAATCGAATATAGAAATCGGCAAAACGCTATTTTAACCTTAATTAAGACAACGATTTTTTTTATTTAATCTTTGATGGGTTATGAAATTATGAAGTAGGTTATCATTTAGAAGATAACCTACTTTATTTTTTTTACCTCCAAAAACTAGACATAGCACATTTCGCCATCTTTTACATCTCAGTCAGATAAATTAGAAAATACGGAAAACTGGACTATGCAAATAAAAAAGACGTCATTTTTTAACATACAAACATGTATCTATAGAACTGTTATTTTGATTGTGACTGTGAAAGTTACTCTTTATTCAATGAGAAATCAATGACAACTATAAACTAAACCTATAACAGTCCAATTTCAGCAACTAGTTTTCAATTTAGTTAAGCACATCGCTAGCAGAAAGCAATTAGATGTTCTTTTAATTAGAGATTTCTATAAAATTACAGATTTCTTAGTTAGTTAGTAGTAGCCTAATTATTTCCAGTAGGTATTGTTTGTCATCAAATCGTTGAAAACATTTTCTATTTGAATATTAACAGATAAAAATAATCTTATAAAACGGCACTGTTATAGCACGGCATGTATGAGAAAATATAAGAAAATGGACAAGGCAAAGAGTGATGTGCATTGTATCTCGTGCCAACTCCTGCCAGGAAATATTAATGGGATGTGATGGTAAATTAATAAGAAAGAATTATTTATTATTTTAAAAATAGTCTACTCATATACAACCTAACGTAATCAGTTAAAGCAAACAAGTACTCGTAGGTACTCAATTAGACAAATTCTGAAAATGATTAACGTAGTATTGTATAATTTGTATATCTCCATGAAAGTTTCTAAAATTTTAACAAGTAGGTATCTTACAGGTATAAAAATATATTATTTATCAGTATTAGTATTTTGTTCATTAAAAAAAAATTGACGAACTTATGCATCAAGTCAAATAATATTATACTACCATATTATAATTTTGTGACAGAGGGGTATTTTGGTAATAAAATAATGATATTCTAAGTGCGGTTTCCCGACGGAGCTCCGAGCCCTCAACAGCCTTCTACAGCCGCAGTCTCCTCAACACAATGCAGTTTAGCTGGAGCCTCCAACCCTCATTGTGCCACAGTCCTCGGCTGGTGCCACGGCCGCCTGCACAGGGTATAATGCCAGAACCTTGCAAGGCAATATAATGCAATATGAGATCCTGCATAGCATTACAATGCGAAGACTCGTAGCCAGATTTTTAAATGAAGTTTTACGCGCAAATTATGAGTAAATCAAAACTATATTTTCAAAATTATAACAACTTCAGTGACAACGTTTTCTGGGAGTGTAATGTTTTTTTGCGACTTGTCTTGTACGCTATATTTTACGTAAATGATGGGAGCCTTCTTGTGTCTTGATGGATGGTATATTTTGTTTTAATGTGAGGTCAAAGAAATCCTTAAAGAGTGGGTTGCATCTGGCTGGAGAGACACTGGATATACAGTTGTCAAGGCAATCCAGTTGTTGAGGTATATGATGAGTCCTATCTAATCTAATTGAGGTCATTTTTTGTGAGATTGATAATATTATGATGAATTAATGTTCAATAATTGATGAACAAAAGAACAACACGGTCTTCTTTTTCCATGAATTTAAATTAGGGAATTATGAATTTCAAGCATTATGGAATTTTTAATAACGTATGGAGCGAAGGAAACACTTTTTAATTAAAAATGTGGCGTTGGATTTAAATGTTTAGGAATGTAATGTAGAAACGTATTAAATATGAGGAGACAAGGACGAGGATGTTGCAATCGCCTTAATGAAAGCTTCGTGAAATGAGATATGCGATTAAGAACCAATAGTGATTGACCGAAGAGAGCCTATTTTAATTCGCTTTCACCTTTTCAACAACCATTAACGACATGAAATTAAATAACAGAGAAGCTACGGAAAAGCCTTGCAAAGATTTTTTGAATTTATTCTGATAAACTTGCAAGTTCAATGTATGTTATTTTATTCTTTTTTAGTGGTTCGAGATTGCTGTGTCATAATTGAAAGCCATCCATACCTTGGCATTGCCTTTGCGATTCAGTTTGTTGTGAACAGCCCTACATCTTGCAGAACTGGCTTGATATTATCCTCCTGTCATAATCTTCCCCTCATTTGGTTGGGTTAGGTTAGGTTAGGTTAGGTTAGGTTAGGTTAGGTTAGGTTAGGTTAGGTTAGGTTAGGTTAGGAATGAGTGTGTTGTGCGAATGGCTATAACTTAAATTTTAAAAGATTAAATTGGCCATTACTTTGCGAACAATCTAAAATAATAATTGATTTAGCTAACAAGTAGTGTAAAACCTAACCCAGGTGGCGTATTATAACATCAAAAACTTGGTTCGTACCGTCATATCGCGAAATGGGTTCACCGGTGCACTGCGTTGGAGCATTTCTTAAACCACTTGGGTATTCATCCCTAAATGGCTAGAACCTGCTGAATTTTATATGTAGGCTTGCCTCATGAATCGGCTTCCACCATGAGACGATTCCCGCATCAATGGCGATAGGGCGTACTTCACATTTAAGCGATTCGTTGAACTACAACGTATGTATTTCGTAATGTGGATGCGATTATTTTTAAACCTGGTACACGTCCCTGCGTTTTCAGGGGCTGCTTTTAATGTGGGTGGATTTATGCTGAAAGCAGCGCAAGCTTTCTGCAAAATTTAAAATTTATGTAATTTTGTTTTATTATTTTTTGAGATAATTAAGGAACAAAAATATATTCTTGGCTGAAAAATACGAGTATATTTATATTACAAGGATACTTTTCGCATTAAATTGAGGAACAAAAATGTATTTTTGGCGTGAGGCAATGAGAAAAAAATGACTTCTTATAATAATTAATACTTCATGATATATATATAATTATATTATGTTTTTTTATATAATTGTAAATTAGGAAACATATTGTTACGCGAATTCAGAATATTATAACATTATTAGACATAATACTACGTAATGTTTTTAAAACTACATATTTCTTATAAATTTATTACATTAGCAATATTTGTCACTCACCAGACAGTATCTCAGATTTTCTCAGCTTTATCAGGAATAATTTTCAGTCTCTTACCTGAGGATAAAAAACAGTATTAGTAAACAATGTGAGTTTAAAATAAAAATTAAGAATTAATCATTGGAAAAAATGAGGAAAATTAATTCAATAATAGTCATAGATAAATTTGTTTTATTTGTATCGAACATATTTAATATGCATAAAATAATAATAAATTTAATCGTGCAAAAAAAAACATGAAAATCAAATAAAAAAATATTGCACAAGATTTTATTATGTAAGATTAACAGATCCATTTCACGATCCACGGTGATCCTCTTATAAATAAATAAATTTCAAATTCATAAAGAAACCCAATTAATTAAAAACAATAATCAGCAGGAAGACCTTTTTATCTTACAAAAGTAACATTTAAATTTTCTTGATCAAAGCTAAGCTTTATACATTGTTTTAATGTCATAAAAGTAGTTCAAAATTGAATTCAGTAGATGATCATGAATATGTTTATATTTTTTTAGTATTTTTTATTTTATTGTAAAGTATTGTCTATATAGGTACCTAATATATATATAATTACATATATCTAATATCTTTATAAATTTATCTAATATTACACATTGTAATACACAGGCGCGAGGAATGATACAAAAAACTTTAAACAGAGCCCTTAAAATAATCTTCAACCTAGATCGATAAACCAGAACTACTGACTTGTATAATCACTGGCATGCTCAACCTAGAAGATCTGATATATGTGGAAAAGATAAAGATGATTTATAAAATAAATAATTAGTTACTAAAAACGAATATCATCCTTTACCATAGAATAGACATAGAATTAGACAGAATAGACACACAATAACAAGAAACTATATAAGAAGTGATGTACCGCGGACTAATAGAGAAAGACATTGATTCCTACATATACTCGTATACTGCAATCGACTTTTATAATGGAATTTCCAATAAGACAAAGGAACTAAATAATGTTCCTATATTCCTACATGAAACTATTCCATAAACAACTGAAAAGTCTTGTGATGGGGAGGAGATAAACTGTTCAACAAATTGATATACCGATAGTTAATATGTGTCCTTAATTTTATTTTATTTTTCTTCTTAATGTTCCCTTATACTAGCATACAATTATTGTTCTCTAGGGACTTGTTATTTAATTGCTTAATATTGTTGTTTGTTTTAATGTTCTAATTATTTTCCAAATGTACCTATTATTGTATTTTTCAATCATATTTTATTATTTATAAATTTAATAAATTTAATATATTCATTTTATTAAAAAATAGTAACATTTTTGACTTTTTAATAAATAAGAATAAACTTTGTTTTTACCATTTATTTGTTGAAAAATATGATTTTGATTTATATTACAACTTCATAATTTCTCCTACAGAAGCGAGCGTTTAGGTTTAGTAGTGGAGTACGCTGAGATTATTTAGTTTTGATATACGATATTTGATAATAAAGTCTTTGATTGCTTTTTGTAGGTATTTGTCCTCTATAAATATTTAAATATTTTTTCCCTAGATATGCATAGTAATGGTGAGCAATTGAGGTGTTAATATATTGTGTTTTGGTTGTGTGCGATTTTTAGTTACAAAACTATGCTTGATTGACAAGATCAATAAAATTTAACACTTTAAAATTTTCAGATATAATATAGCAATTGATAATCCATTTGTTTCCTTAGTATTATTTTGATTATTAGACGTTGTAAGATGTCAATCGTGAAAAGTTATTTTATATTATTGAAAAAAATTAGTGAAAAGTTATTATTATTCATGTAAGTAGCACATGAAATTAAACTAACTAATCCATTAGTTGAATACTTCATTTGTCGATGAGAGACTCTGTTGCTCTCGAAACTCGAAACGAAAGCCAATAATATCAGATACGCCTGAAATTCTAACCCTCACGCTTTTCAACGGAGTACTTTAGCAAAAATAATTAAATTTTTAAATACGAAAACGTCACCGGAACCATTAAAATAACTACTATTAGGGCTCTTGACTTTTCTGATGATTTTTTTTTATAGATGTGACACGAACAATATAGAATAATGATCATAAGACAGTTATAAGACCAAACTAAAGTTAAAGCAAATTACAACAGAGTAGGAATGGGTAGAAAAGTGGTGAGGAGGTTGGAATTGGGAATTAAGATTAGAATTGAGGGAGGAAAGCCATAAGATTAGATAGATAGATAGTCGATTTGGTCGTACCTTCAAGTAACATATAGTTCATAAACGTTTGTTAAGCAATTATTAATTTTTTATTATTAAGGGTTATGTTCTTGCATTCAATTATTCATTTGTCTGCATTCTAACGTCAGACACCCCCACTAAATGCACCCCGTTGCCCGTCCGACTTTCATAATATTTTCCACGTAACGAATAACGGTATTTCGTTATTCATCTTACATTTTTATAAATACGCGAAAGTACCCCGACGGGATGTGAAGGAGAAACATCACAAAGAACTCAGCCACATCTCTGCAATGAGATAATATCGGGCTGGCCCGGCATGAATTGAAAAAATTGCGAAAAGCCTGCTCGCTATTTCACGGTCTACAGGACCACCTGAAATATGCTCGCTGCATTTAACTCGTCCACAATTCTCGCCGTTAAAAAAACACCCGTCTAGTAGAATATTTTTATTTTAACTCAATAAACACGTTAAGGAATTTCAACTAATATCTATTTAAAAAGTATTCAATCAGAATGTATAGGTACAAAATTGAAACCATCTAGATATTTCAGAAAAATCATCTTAATTATCATGGGAAAGAACATGAAAATTTCCACTGAAAATATACCATTTAAAGAAAGATTACATATGTAAAAAAATATTTTGGTATCAAGACTGATACACGGTAGTGAAACCCGAAGCTATAAAAAAATTAAATATTGAATTAAGTACTGAAAAACACTAACCCAT
>JADDOH010014342.1:0-28487 GCA_016648135.1 Agrypnia vestita | reverse complement strand
CCTTCAATTTAATAGGCGCAGAAATCGAGAGTTACCGCCCTCGAGCAAAATGGATCGTCGCCTCATCTTCGAGCGGGGGAAAAGGGAGAGCGGATGTCCCGCCCCTTGCTACTCGCGGGCGTCGCTCGCTCGCCGGGGGTCACGCGGCCCGCTGTCGTCAGATTCTGCGTTCTAGATTCTGCCAGATCGGCGGCGCACGTCGCACGCAGCGCCGCGCCGCGCCGCCTCGCCGCTCGGCAACAGCAACCATAGAAAAGAGAAATATAACAGCTAGGTATAGTCCGTCCAACTTATCTGGAGAATAAAGGAGGGCGTCCCAATCGTTGTGGTACTGCCCATAGTCTAAAAATTATCTCATTTGTAGGGAATTTTTTGCAAATTCGTTTTTTCTTAAACAAGTTATTAAGCAGTATACGAAACGATAAAAAGCAAAAAATGTAAACTAACGTACAAATAAATTTATCAAAATATACATTCGTAAAATACACAATATCACAAAATGGCGTTTTTTTCAAAATCAAAGAAAAATACAATTTTCAGGAAAAAACCAAACAATAATAATTATTTTAGGCCGGCGCCACATTACGCAGATCTTCCGCCGCGTTTTTTCCGTTGCGCCAAATCGGCAAAGCAAATAGATCGACCGATCATCCGCGTAGTGTGTTTAATAAGCGCATATTGTATGGAAAGAAATGTAGCGATGTTCCACGACAGAAGAGACGCGGCGGAAGATCCGCGCAGTGTGGCGCCGGTTTTATTCGGTGTCTCATACCTAATGATCATGACCACCATGTTTAACTCAGTAACACCTAAGGATATCAATCGGTTTAGGGCCGTTGTATCAACTTGGTTTATAGTAATCTTTCGTTCAAAGCATAGATATTTTGCATTTTCCACCGATCAAACAACTCGCTCTCGTAAAAATCTATGCTTTAAATGAACTATTGCTATAAAGTAAGTTGATGCAACCAGTCTTTAATGTGCATAAATAAAAAAGTTTATTTTTGAAAAAAGATGTTTATACAAATGAACTCGTTAATGAATTATGTAATAAAAAGTATAAATAATAAAAATTCTATGTAAAAAAATTATCTAATAAAATATGTTCTAAAACTTTTCTCATCTTACGGCTTCTAAATCAATTTTTCCACTTATCCGTGTTCTTTTTTTTTCCGGGTGTAGATATTTTAATGCCCATTTCCACGGCCGCTTTACCTTCTTTAACTATTTTGTAAATTGCCGATTCAGAAATACGTGAAGAAATTGTATATTAGTAAAATAAAAAACTAAGTATGGGAAAGTCATTATAACTGCATGGCAGCACTAACCTGAAGTGGCGGCAATAATAAGTCTATGAACAAAATCAAACGGTATAATTGGGGCTTTTAGATGTTGTTCTTCTTCAAAAAACGTGTGCATTTTCAAGATTATTTCCCGAACACCGCTTTTAATGGTTTTTGGCATGGTGACAATCTAAAATTTTCTTAAAAAACTATCGAAACAGTCGTGAACCTCTCTGTAAACAAAGTCTGTCAAAGGTCTGTCAGCTGTAGATAATCCAATATGGCGTCGTTAGTTCCAAATTTGGCCATTCTTCAGATAAGTTAGACGGACTATACTGCGTCACCAAATAGTCCGAAATAGTGGTGTCTGCTTCGCCGGCCGGCCCCGGTGGGAGAGGAGCGATGAACGCGGTCGGCCTCTTCCGGCACTCCCTGGGCGCGGCGCTCCGCGCGCTTTTTCCGATTTCCAGTAGAGAAATCGCGCTTCATCAACGTCAACTGCGCCGTATGCCTGTATGAATCGGAGACGCGCTGAATGGTCCGGCCTTTTGCTGAACTGCGTCGGTTTTACACGTCAATAATCATATTCATTTTGGGCCGCGTTCCGTTTGTTGTCTTCAAGGCGGCAACGCTACGCACCCGACGAGCCGATGCGTGCCATCACGCGCAGGGCGCAGCGCCGCCTGCACCGACAGAACAAAATGCCCGAATGTAACGCATCTACTATAATACGAACGTAAAAATCTATCCATCGCGGCATTATAAATAATATCCGCGTACGACATCTACGTCAGTGTTAAAGATGTTGCGTGCTAAATTTTGATTACGTATTTAGAGTTTGGCACACAACGTTACGCTGATGGATGTAAGTCCGTAGAAGTTATAATTTTAAGCTTTTCCTGGTGTAGTCTAGGTAATCATGCGGATATGTGCCATAGGAGAATTGACGAAACTACGAAATACGAGTATATTCACGTTCACGTGTGTTAATTATTAATTCTGATAATGATTTACAGAAACTTGTAATATCTATGAAATTTAATTACACTCATTTTTACTAGATTTAAACTATAATGGCCAATTTTATCAACTTGATTTATAGTAATAGTTCGTTAAAAGTATAGATTTTTACTAAAAACATTGTTTCATTGGTGGAAAACGCAAAAATCTATGCTGTAAACAAAAGATTACTACAAATCAAGATGATAGATAGAACCGATTATTCTACAGCCAACTGTAGAATAATCCATTCTCCGGTACAAATTGGTATCGAATAAACTTTTATTCGGATCGCAAAACTACAATACAATACCGTACCCAGACAAATCTCACGATAATCAATCAATATATATATATATATATGATATATATATTATTATAGATATATTATATATATATCAATATATATATAATCTATATTAGGTCATTACATAGAAATTGGCGTTTAGTATGGGAGGAACATAAAGCCGATTTTTTTTATTATAATATATTTATTTAATCAAAGTATGTACCATTGCTATCTATGTACTTTTGCCATTTCATAGGAAGTTCATCGATCCCTTTACTAAAAAAACCATCCGGACGGGAATCAATAAAATCTTTGAAGACGGTTTGGACTGCCCCATCGGAGTTGAATTTTTTCCTTTGCAAAAAGTTATCCAAATTTCGAAAAAAATGGTAATCTGTTGGGGCAAGGTCCGGAGAGTACGGTGGATGTCTTAGACATTTCAATTGAAGCTCCTCTAATTTGGTAGCCGTCTGTTGTGCAGTGTGTGGCCTAGCGTTATCATGAAGCAGCAGTGGCCTAGAGCGATTAACCAGCCTCGGTTGTTTAGCAGCTAGCTTTTCCATCATGGTTTGCAGTTGCTGACAATAGACATCTGCCGTAATCGTCTGGCCAGATTTAAGAAAGCTGTAGTGAACGACACCAGCACTAGTCCACCAAACGCTCACAAGTAACTTTTTTGGAGTCAATTTTCGCTTGGGGCATGGTTTGGCTGGTTCGGCAGGGTACAGCCATTGCGATGAGCGCTTCCGATTATCGTACAGGATCCACTTTTCATCACAGGTAATGATTCGATTAAAAATCCCTTCATTATTGTGCCGGTTGAGTAATGCAACGCTGCAGTCAACGTGCGTTTGTTGATTTGCTTCACTCAATTCGTGAGGTACCCACCTTTCAAGCTTTTTCACATTACCAATTTGCTTCAAGTGGATTAAAACAGTTTTATCACTAACACCGCAGCCTGCAGCTAACTCGGATGTGGTTTGCGATGGATCCGCTTCCACAATAGCCTTCAATTCTTCATTATCAACTTTGGTCTCCGGCCGTCCACGGGGCTTGTTCTGCAGGTCGAAATTTCCAGAACGAAAACGTTGGAACCAAAAACGCACTGTGTTTTCGTTTGCGGCACCGTTGCCATACACATCATTAATTCTTCGAGCCGTTTCTGCAGCACTGGTGCCACGGTGGAACTCGTACTCGTAAATAACGCGATATTTCAAGTTTTTCATTTTGTAAACTGAGTGACGCAAAGAAAAAAACAATTGAGGAAAAAACAAATGAATTATAATTTTCAAAACACAAATACATGAGTAAATAGCTGTATAAATTTGGATTTGGAATTCCTAACCAAAGAGAAGATATTTGAGATCAAATTTGCCAGTACGGCAAAACGTGAATTTCATATGTAAGGACCTAATATATATATATAAAGAAACTCGTGTTTCCCTATCCGCCAAGTTTTCTTCACAACCAGATAATACCACCCCCTGGTGGTTATGGTGGTGGATAGCCCTTGGTGTTCCATTGAAAATGTGCGAGTTTGGTGGGGGTGGCTGAGCGTGGGTGGGAGTGGGTGACCAAAATGTGCATTCTAGCACATTGTTTTGTTATGGGAAGGCCGCAAATACTTCAGATTGTTTCCAAATGGGCCCGCCGACTGTGTCGGTAAATACGGTAAGTCTAGAAGGTTCCGGAAAATTCTGCTCTGGAAAGTTCTGGAAGGAGAACCTTCTAGAAAATTCCCGAAAGTTCTATAAGGTTCCAAAGTAAGTGGCGAAGTGTGCCAATGAGTCAAGAATGTTTCAGAATGTCCAGTAAAGCTCTAGAAAGTTCTGGAAGGGGAGTGTTCTAGAAGATTCCCGAAAATCTATAAGGTTCCGAACTAAGTGGCGAAGTGTGCCAGTGAGTCAAGAACGTTTCAGAATATCCAGTAAAGCTCTAGAAAGTTCTGGAAGGGGAGTGTTCTAGAAGATTCCTGAAAATCTATAAGGTTCCAAACTAAGAGGTGAGTCGAGAAGGTTCCAGAACGTTTGATAAAGGTCTATAAAATTCTGGTGGTGGAGTGTGTCTGTGATTCTATAAGGTTCCAGACTGTTCGATAAAGTTCAAGAATTTTCTGGATGGAGAACGTTCTAGAAGATTCGCGAAAGTTCTATAACGTTCCGAACAGTATGGCGGAGTGTGTCTGTGAGTCTAGAAGGTTCCAGAATGTTCGATGAAGCTCTAGAAAGTTCTGGAAGAAGAACGTTCTAGAAGATTATTAAAAGTTCTACAAGGTTCCTAAGTGGGTAGCGGAGTGTGTCGGTGTGTCCAGAAGGTTCCAGAACGTTCTCGAATGCTTTACAAGTTTATGGAAGCAGAAAGTTCAAGAACGTTCTATAAGTGTGCCAGTGAGTCTAGATTATTCTAGAACGTTCGATGATGCTTTAGAAAATTCTGGAAGGAAAAGATTCTAGAAGATTCCCGAAAGTTCTATAAGGTCACAAACTGAGTGACAAGGTGTGTCAGTGAGTCTAGAACAGAAAGTTCGTGATGTTTCTCCAATGCTTTAGAAGGTTCTGGAAAAAAACGTTCGAGAAGGTTCTATAAGGTTCCAAACTGACTGGCGGAGTGTGTCGGTGAGTCTTGAAGGTTTCAGAATGTTCGAGAAGGTTCTATAAGGTTCCAAACTGACTGGCGGAGTGTGTCGGTGAGTCTTGAAAGTTTCAGAATGTTCGATAAAGCTTTAGAAAGTGTTGGAAGGAGAACATTCTAGAATATTCCCAAAAAATCTATAAGGTTCTAAATTGAACGGGGAGTGTGTTAGCGACTAGAAGATTCCAGAACGTTCGATAAACTGGAATGTTCCGGAAGGAGAATGTTGTAGAAGAATTATTATTCTAAAGAATGTTCTCTTACGTTCCAAACAGTGTGGCGGAGAGTGACTGTGAGTCTAGAAGGTTCCAGAACGTTTATGAAGGTTCTCAAATGCTTTAGAAGATTCTGGAAAGACAAAGTTCAAGAAGGTTCTAAAAGTTCCAAACATTGTGGCGGAGTGTGTCGGTGAATCTAGAAGGTTCCAGAACGTTCGGTAGAGCTCTAAAAATTACTGGAAAGACAAGTTCTAGAAGATTTCTAAAAGATTTACAAGGTTTCAAACTGAGTGGCGGAGTATGTCGGTGAGTCTAGAAGGTTCTAGAACGTTCATTAAGGTTCTCGAATGCTTTAGAAGGTTCTGGAAGGAGAAAATTTAAAAAGGTTTTATAAGGTTCCAAACCGAGTGGCTGAGTTCATCGGTGGGTCTAGAAGTTTCCAGAAGATTAAGAGAAGGTTCTTTAAGATTTCGGAATGCTCTAGAAAGTTTTGAAAGATTCTCTCTAGAGTGTTATGATTGTGCGCTAAAATATCTGTTGATGTTTTGGTAAAGCGAAGACGGTTCCAATCACAGATGCCGAAACTAGCAAAAAAGAGACGTCAATACAATTCTATGATTACTAAATTATGATCCCGAGCGAAGCCGGGCCAATCAGCTAGTTATTATTAAAGATTTTTCACATTCACGTCTGTCCATCGAGTTTTTTTTGCTTTTTATTTTTAGCCCACCTTGTAATTTATTTCTTTATTTATGCAAATACGATATAGCTTTTTTCTTTACCATTCTTTGTATTTATTTAATTAATTTTAGTCGCTGGTTTTACGAATAAATAAAAATGAAAATTTATTTGCTAATGAATCTTAAGTTCATAGTGTATAATATCAAGAAACATCGTATAAAATGAAAACTAATAAAAAAGATTCCACAAATGTTTAAACACAGCAATAGGAGAAAATTTGAGATGAAAATGAAACCGAATACTAGCACTGGTTGGAGGAAAAAGGATAAGGAGGTGTGAAGCAGGAAGCGATAAGATATGAATGTAGGTGAAATGATGGCTAAAGTCAATTTAGTGATGATATCTTTACATGTAGCTCAAAAATGGAGTGAAGGAAATTAATAGATTTAATAATTCTGTACAAAATTATCAATTATCAATTTGGTCTTCTGCCCTGATCTTCTTTCTAATGTATGTCTTAGAATTCCTTTGCCAGCACATTCAAAAGATATATTTTATTACGATAAAACGCGAACAAAGTTCCACATACACTCACTCTGCCTGGACTACACAGACTGGACAATAAGTACCTAAGTACCTACAGTGAATTTATAGATATAGGTACTCCACGATAGCTTGACTATTTCAAAAGAAATATACAGTTGGTTCTTAGACAGTGATAGTTTCTAAACTAAAATCTGCTAATGTTTCACTATTGTAATCATAGATTTGCTTACTCCAATTTTTCACACTAAGGCCCGGTTGTTTCAAGTTCTATTAAAGTAAGCGTTCTTTTAAAGCATAGATTTTTACGAAAACGGATCGTCTGATTGGTGGAGAACGTAAAAATCTATGCTTTAAAAGAACGCTTACTTTAATCCAACTTGAAACAACCGGCCCTAAATAGTTGTCACAGTTTAATTGTATATATTTTTTATTTACATAATGTGTTTATTTTTATTTGTGATTGTCATTTAGATTGCTTATTTTTGTGCTTTTCCTTAATAGTTTTTAAACTGTAAGGATTTTTTAAAACTATTTTTTCAATGTTGCTATGCGCCGTATGCAAACACAAATAAGTAAATAAAAGTTTTTCAGTGCAGAAAGGCTAATATTTAAAAAAGTTAATTACTATGTAAAAATGTTTCCTACCAACAATACGATATCCTTCATCATAAGAGTGGATGAACAAAAAAAGTAATGTGGCGGTTGTAGTATCGCGATCAAGTTTATACATGAATATTGGAAATTAATAAAGCATCAAAAATAAAAATTTAAAGATAAGTATACAGATTAGTAGTATGTACCTTCGCCAATACATTAAACACTGCACTAAAGTCCTATCTTTGTTAATTTTCTAGTTATATGGGAATACATATCGCGGTGCAGCGTCACTTTTTTTAATAAATAAGACACTAAACGACCGGAGTATTTTTAATTTTTAGTATTAAAATGTCTATATGTGAGGAACCGGCGTGTAGTAGTGCTGGAAATATTAATGAAAATAGGTGTAAAATAGCACATAAAGAGCGAAAAAGACTATAGTCGCTTTTTTACCTTGTCTCTTAAAATGAACATTCTGGCACTTAGTGCTTTATTCATTTCCCGTATTTATGTTGTACCTATATCTGCATTGCAAATTCTCGGAATACTCTTAGAGCTGTGCCAAAAATTTATTTTCTATGTGCTTTATCTAAAACGACAATTTTGTCTCCTCAAATCTAGTGTATCATAAATCATAACTTGTTCATTATATTTTATATTTGGATTTAAATAAATGTGCGACAGAAAACATTCGCACGAAACCATCTGTCAGCTCCCGCTTCCACCTTACCCGTTGCTCTTCGCGTTTTTCGAAATATTTATTTACTATGAGTACTTTAAATGCGGCTAGAACGCCTATTACTGCAAGTGTATCAGCTCTAATCGCTTTGACACTTACTTACTAACTACCTTAATTTAATAAGCATTCGAGTTCTCATACATGAATAGGAAGGGCATTTTTTTTCAATAAAAATAGATATGCGAACACGGAACACGAGTCGCATCAATATTCTTACTATTTTAAAATTAAGCTAAACGCTTGTGCTATATAAATAGGACTATGTTGCTGGTGTTCCGAAATGGGGCTCGAACCACCGATCACTGGATCACTAGGCGAGAATCACAAATACTACACCAGCAAGCTATCTACTGTATTAAAAATAATTATTCTAATAAAAAAAAAACCTCTAGATATTTTACTGTAGTTTAAAAGAGGAGAAATTAATTTGGCGCGAGCACTTTATCCACAATGTCGCCATATGCCATAGAAGTCTTTTTTTGAACGTCTACAGGGCTTGTAGTAAGGCTGTGGAAATGAGCACTTAAGTTAGCCTTATGACAGGTCGCAAGCCCTGTAGACGCCCCAAAAAAACTTCCATATATACCTACTTACAAAGTATATATGGAAGCTAAGATAGTTTCGTACTAGGATTCACTTGGATCCCGACTTCTGGAGTGAACGAGTGTGCTCGCCACCAATTCAAAACAGAACTCGAAATACAAGGCGAAAATCCCTTTGACAATGGAAAGTGCTATCTGTCCGAAAAGTTGGGTGTATAATAACAGTCTTGCTTTGCTAAACTTTTACTCTAACTCAGAATATGCCAGGAAATGTAATGCAAGTATTCGGATGAATTTCATTACACATAATAAAAGTATATTGCTCCCAAAATTCCGTAAAATCAATTGTAGATTTTCTCATTAGCGACATCTGTGGGGATTTAGGGGAATGAAAATGGCTTTGTACAGGCCGCATGGAAAAAGGCGCTTACAACTCATATATGAAAGCTTCACGCAATTTGAACATATATACAACTTCCAAAAAAAATGAATAAGCATGGTATATTCTATCATGGGTGGAAATGGCGAATGTTACAATTGTGTAAAGTGATCACTTAAGCCAACCAAAAGACAGGTCATAAGTCCTGTTACACCCAAATGACTTCTATACCTACTTTCCCATAATTAATACAGTTTCGTCTCTGTGAGATATCTATAATATACACTAATTTTACTCTAACTACTGATCAAACAACTAGTCCTAAGTGGCTTGAAATGTAGATCTGTACGAACGATTAACTAAGCAAAAACTGTTACATTCCATGATTCCTCATTTAAAACTGGTTAAATAGCGTCAATATCGACAGAAATATCGACAGTCGACCTTACTTGCCGAAATTCAAAACAGCGTTGCTCGATAAAAGGTTCTTATTCAGGTATTACATTTTTTTTACATGCATTTAGTCTTCATTCATAATCCTTAAACTGAAATAAAACGAAGCACATGTCAAACTACATAGTCGATCGCATCTGGTGATTTGTTGACAAACAATAATATTGTTAAAATAAAACATAAATCACCCTGTTTTCACCACTTTATTAGATTATACAATCTACATGTTTCGAGAACAATGTTCTCTTCTTCAGGATTGTTGAGTGATGAAAACATCAACAAACATTTGTGTTTTATTTTAATAATAATGTCACCACAAAGTTTAAGCCTTCATTCAGAAGAAAAAATATTCTTCGAACAATTAATAATATTGTCGCGAGATGTTGGAAACCAAAAGAATTTGCGCGCTGTCAAAATTTCAACAACACTATGGAACACTCTGGAACGCTCCATAAGTCCCCAGTAAAAACACGAAAGATCGAGAAAGACATTTATATGTCTAAGGCGTCACGCAACGCGGAGTCATTCGTGACGTTTAACCAACGCAATATTAGCAACGTAGCGCAGCGCAGTGTGACCAGCGCGTATGTTCCAGTGATAATAAATAACAGCGGGCGAGAAGTTTATCTACGCGGGAATATTGAACGGAATTTGCTAGTAAGTGATCGAAGCAATAGAATCAGCGTTAATTAGTGCGAATTAACAAACAGTATAATAATATGTGTGCGAAATATTCTGGAAACCTTTAGCAACTTTACATTTAAGAATGGTATATTCCGATTCAACTCGTGTCCAGTGACTTTTTGCGTAATTAATATAAGTTTTAATAGTTTTTTATTTGTCTCCCACGTTCCGTGACAATGTGGTGTGTGTGCTTTCATTACTATATAGGTACGCATGACAAGGCATTATATTATGCATTGTCATTCGTACAAGGTTTGTTTTTCCTTAAAATTCGGATTCGGTGACTAGTTTATATTTTGTATCGCTTTGAAATCACGAATGATTAGGTACATTAGGCAATATGTATAATTAATTTTTTAATTATTATTGACGCATAAATAATTTAAAGAATAGATAAAAAAAATATCAAATACGGATAATACAGAGCATGCTTACAGAAACAGATTAATTCTATGGGCATAGGATCAATATTTATTATTTGTGGCACGGCACATTCAAAACAAATTCAAAAAATGCTAAACTATTTTTAAGAAGATAACTTAGATAGAACCATTGTTCTAATATAAAATTAATAAACATTATCGCAATAATGTAAAAGTACATACCGTCATTTGTATTTTTGACGGGTTAGTTTACAATAATTAAGAAAACATTATCTACCTAACTGAAAAATCCATCAAATTCGTTTTCACTGTTAGAAACCCCCCTTAGTTACGGAATATTTATATGAACACGGAATCTTATCATTATGGAGGTAAACTGGGCTAAAATAATTAAGAAACGTTAAATATTAATAATGTTATAAATCGTTAAATTTACAAACCTTTTTACTTTTTTGAATTTTTAAAACGATTTGTATTCGCAAAAACAGACGATTTTAAATAATACATTTTACTAACTGTTCGTACCCGGTATTTTACGGGTTAAGGATTAAATTGAAAATAAATTTGGGGGGAAAACAATGCTTTGATTCGAACGGTATAGATTTGCATCGAAAATATATCAGCGGGGGGGAAGGGTTAAAATAATAGGGGGAAATTTTGTCTATGTTACCCGCCGGATCCCAAAGCATAAGTATGCAAAATTTGAATCGAACCGGACAAACGGTGTGGCTTTGTACAGAGAACAGACAGACAGACAGACATTGAGTTTTATAGTTTTTTTTATTTTTATATTTACTCATGCGCTCTGAGGCTTCAACCACTATATATGTTGGTAGGTAAATAAACAAAAACCTGTAGAATTTCTGTTTATTTTCCTGTTTGAGAAGGAATTCAAATCCTCGACTGTGCGATTTAGCAAATTAAAAAATTTGAAATTTGACCTTGCTGGCGGCGATGCAGGATTTAATAACAATTCTATTCTCTTAACCAAATTCCGAACCGGGCGGCCTCGACTCTAGAGTCGTCGCGCGGAGAAGAATCTCACCGGGACGCAGCTTCCCAACTGAATGCAACCGCGGAATCTTTCGTAGACTCGACGGAACCTTGCTCCAGAGGACTTGTTCACAAGTCCAACAAAGTAAGCCTTCTTCTTCTTCTTCTTCTCTACCGTTGCGCTCTTGGCAGAGCATTCGTGGTAAACACCACAGCCAAAACTATCCGGCGATATCTGTTCCATCGGCTTGTAGACTTCACCAGATCCTACTATCTACTTGGTATCTTCGGTGGGGACTTTTCCTTTGACTTCACGTTACACGTACGACGTGGGCACATTGGTATTATGAAAGAGAAACAGAGACATTGTTTTATTTTGTGAGCTGTAGGTACGTGGGATTATCAGCGTACGCCTCCAGAAGCACATTTCTAATATAATGCACACATATGTGTAATAAACAAATATATTTACACCCGACAGACACAATTCAGACAAACATTTGTTAAATAAGATTGCACGAGACCACTGACGTAAATAAAGTAAAATAAAACGTCTGGTAAATAAAATACTTAACATAATCGGGGATTATAACTAAAACAGCACTTAGCACGTGCAGGAGGAGGGGTGTATGAGCAGTCACTAAAATTAGTTTAGCGAACCGGTTGATAGATAGATTGAGTTCTATTTTAAGAGCCAGTTGAATTTGTTGGCAAGGGTTGTGCGGGGGTCATAATTTATGATTAATCGCGCAGTAATCATACAAAATGTAGCTACACTAATTGTTAAAAAAGGCCGCACATGACTACTGTAAACATTACTGAAGGCGTGGGTCCTGGACGACGCCGGCAGAGACACGAAACTTTACGCGCTGCCATCAAATTAGAAATTTCTGCATAATATTGAATTCGCCCCAATGGATATAGTGTTGCCACCATTGACTTATTCAGTTTATTATATCATTGTTTGCTACAGTCAAAAAATTAGTTGTATTGATGTAGTTAGTAAAATTTTTGTATTATTGTTTTGAATTTATTCCTTTCATATTCTTCCAATGTCAGTTTGTAATGAAGATGTTTTTGATCGGTAGGATTTTACACACTTTGAATAGGTCGTCAGGTTGGTCCTTACATACTTATTTTTGTATTTTATTTGCAATAGTTTTAATTATTCTTATTTGTAGTTGTTTTGCTTTGTCTACATACCTACTATAGAAATGTCAGTAAAGTATTGTGAACTAGCTCTGATACACCCTGCATGACAAAGTTGTTATGAGTAAATTCTTGGGTATTATAGAAAAAATCTAGCTTAAGAATCTATTTATTAAATATTTTTAAATACCTATGTATCAAGATATATCATAGATGTCTCATAGAGATGAAGCTATATTTTTATATGGGAAAGTAGGAAGTCTCTTTTGGTTGTTCATAGACCTATCGCACATCTGGCTTAAGTGATCACTCTACACAATGTAACGTTCACCATTTCCAGTATTGTGGGGTAAAATCCAGTATTGTGTTCTTAAAAATTTGGACATACTCAAAATATTCTAAATAAAAAAACTGGTCTTTGAATTTTTCACTCCTTTTTAGACCAGTTTTTTTTTCAGAATATTTTGAGTGTGTCCAAATTTTTCAATCTGTAAAGTATTTTGGACCAGCTCTCTTATTATTTTATTGTTTATTAAGACCAAAGCGTCTAAGCAACAAGCAAGCAAGATTATTTTAATAAAGACATGTTATTTATATACTTCTATATATATATATTATATAGATATATAGATATATATTATATATAGATATCTATATATATATATATATATATATACTGGTACTGTGTAAGGGAGCGCAACCCTCATTTAAATAATTTAAAGGAGGGACAAAAACGATGTTGAATTGATTTTTCAAAGGCAAGTACACAATACTCTACGATGTGAATTTAAGTGAAATATTATTGATTCAATTTAAATAAGAAATATTGCAGAAGAATTTTCTGCATTATTTCAATACATACAGAAAATAGCTCATACAACTAAATTAGCTCATACAATTAGCTAATACAAACAAACAAACGTACATTCTAATATTTAAGATGCACTAGACTCCCGTTATCCGGGATGAACGGTGAAAATAATAATAATAATGATGATTTATAATGCGTTTATTCCAGTGTAACCAGTTAGGTGTGCAGGATCTGGTCCGCCATGTACTTAACAAAAATTATACATAATAAAACATAAGTATCAAAAACTCTGAAAATAGATTTAAAATAATGAACAGTAAGGACAGCAGAAGGCGACACACATGTGCTTGGGGTTTCACGCTGTATAATCCACCTAAATATATCTGTATTCTCTATGCTACCGATGCCATTCTCTGGCCAGGGACCCCGCCCTCCACGAGTCAATTGCACTAGAGAGTTGGTGCTTTGCCCCGGAAGCACGGTTCTCATGAGCGAGGGGAATCCATGCGCACGTCCTTCTGCGAACATCGTAGATGCGCTACACCGAACAGCATTCTGTAGGAGTTATTGTATTGCTCTCGTAAGCGGTTAAGCCATGTATTCACTAGGGGACAAATCGCGAAACATTCCGCTCGGCATGTCGCATCAACATCTACGCTCATGTTTCGGGGACAATGACGCGGCCATTTGACGTGTACACACCGGGACTCGCATATCTTGTCGCGGAAATGTCACCCGATGATCTTATGTTGACAGCTGCGGTATCTCATTTGGCGAAAACGGGGTTCCGCGCAATTCGAAATGTTTTTTTGGGTCGCAATTTCAAATTAACGAGGTTTTACTGTAGTAAATTGAATATTATTAAAAACAAGGTCCTTTTTGCAAATAATTATTGTTTTCCAGACGTCGCGGAAATATATCGCCTTATGAGGTTATGATGATAGCCGCGTATCTGTTTATGTTAATGAGTTTATCGAAAAGTAAGAGGGGAAAAAAGAGGAGAATGCGAAATTATTTACTGCAAAGAGAAAGAAGGACGGACATTCTATGCGATCTTCGATCGATACAGCTCGATGAGTTCGAGAACGATTTCGTTTCCCCGCATTGTCATCTTGACAGATACAGCGCATGCGTATTCACTTGTAAACATACCACGTGGTACTGACGCTCCGCGGAATGTTGCAGTGAGTACGCTCGGGTACCGTGCGCATGGCAACGTTGCCACGGCACGTAGAAATGCCGCGCTATGTTGTGCGCGAGGTCGCGGAACAGTGCACGACGTTGCAACGTCACGTAGACTCTATGCCGCGCGTGCTGTTGAGGGACAATTTGTCCCCTAGTGAATACATGGCTTTATATGTCACTTGCTTATATTTGGACCACAGCTCGCAGGTGTACACGGTGCTTAAGAACGATTTAAAGATAACGCTCTTCGCTTCCTTGCTGCGTATATAGAATCGGCGTGACAACCTATTCGCGCGAACTCTAAGCTGTCTCCTCTGTCGTTCGATATCATCATCTGCTGTGCATCTTTAAATACGTGAAAATAAAATACCAGATAATCGAATATCCGGTAAATCCAAAAGCATAGAAAATATGTCTAACTATGCACACCTACTTGCCTGAAAATGTCGCCAGTATGTCGCATGGTTTCTTAATACTTTTTTGCACGATTATTATTTATTTCACTAAAAAGACAACTAAAAAAAAGAAACTGGATTCGCCCAAGGAACGTAAAAAAAAATGTTTTAGAAAGCCCGGTTGATTTTTCCACAGAAATCAACTCACATTTGTCTTCATCATTACGCACTACTATATTGTAAATAAGAACTACGACAACTAGACGCATTTAATCCTCATTATGCACTAAATCAAACTAAATAATAAAAATAAAATAAATGTTCTTTTCGAACACGAAAGATAGCTGACGTTACCGAGTTTCCGCGTATGTTTGGCCCGTTGTGCACACTGAAACATTTTCGTTTTAATTTTTTTTAATAACTTGAAATTTATCCCGGTTAATCCGCATCGGAGTCTGGTGTGTAGAAATAAAGAAAATTAAAACGAAAGCAACGAAAATGTTAGAATATTAAAAAAATTCCTCATAATTATCATTTTTGCCGCAGCTATTTAAGAAGAGGGTAATTTTTTGTGTATGTTGTACTTATGATGAAAGGATTTAATAATATGTGTGTGTGATTGTGTCCACGTCCACACGATCACACACACTGAAAAAGAGAAAATGTTGCAGACAGATTGGCAGACAGCGCGGGCTTCTTTCTTGTTCCTAAATAACTAAGAAAGTATTGACTTCATAAGAAAAAAGTTTTTAAACATCTGCACTTAAACTAGAGTAGGTACTCGACTTTTATTTTATTTATTAACGCCCTTCTGGGCTTTTACAAAAAATAAAATAAAGTAATACATGTCAAGCACAATATACAATTACTAGGAAGAATATTGGACAATTATATAAATAATAACAATAGAGCAATGACAATATAAACAAAAAACCACCATGATAAATATTTGTTTTCCTCTGTAAACGAAAATGTAGATTCTAGGCTAAATCTACTTAAAAATGTTACGCATCCTGCAGTATTTTTTGAGAAAATTAGGTAACCTTTTAAACAATCAAACGTTAAAAATAAAAAAAACAGCCAAAACTTGTACCAGTAAGGTGGTTCACAACCGGTGTCTCGCGAGCAATCGGTACAGAATATTGAAATGCAGTAGAAGAACAAAAATGCTGAATGACCCAAAATTAGAATCAGCAAATCAAATAATAAAATATAATGTTTTGATACAAATATTTAAATCAGACCTGGATTATTTATATTTTAATAGCAGAATTTTCAAATAAGGATTTTCATTAACACAGTACAAGAGACGATTCAACAGCCTACCGAAAATAATACAAAATACAGCGAATATAAAGTGTTTAAGAATAAGTTTCCCGGGGTGTCCCGGATAAAACATGTTAAGAAATTTCGTAACATTTTATACCAGATCTAACCATGTATCCGTGAAAAATCACGAAACATTGCTCGCGTCTTTGCTAAGCCCTGGTCTATATTTATAGTTTATTTTCACGGTCCACGGAGAGGCGGTGGTAGCGACGTGCGTAGGGCGCTGCCTGCCGCTTCCGCATCCCAGGTTCGCGCCCTACTTCCAGGCGTGTAATTTCGTTTTTAGCCGCGAATTCGAACGAAATCACGAACGTTACAGGAATTTACGGACAGACAGACAAAGAAATTATTATTTTTGATAAATTTAGACGATGTTTGAAAAGACCAAACAAAACACAATGATCTTTCTATATGCGTGGTCAGGCGGAACGAACCAGCAAAACACATGAATCGAATACAATAATTTTTAGGTGAAATATGTTAGAGTGACATAAAAAATGTCAGGAATGTGAAGGAAGGTTCTCTTCAGTGTGTCGCGAAAAAAATGCAATTTGAATAGGGTGCCATGACCGGAAAAGGGTTTGGTACCTCTCTACTAGTAGGATTCTGACGTGCACATTTAGCATAATTGGTTCTAAACGAGAAACCTTTAGTCACTGTGAAGAGTAAATCTCAGCCTTGGATCGCTTCCAATCGGGTCGGATCGGTTTGATGAACCTAATAAGATCGATACATCGGACTAGAACAAAATCATCAAATCAGTTGCTTCGGAAATCATACAATGGCTTCAATTCGCCTCACCTATTTTGACCTTCTAGAGAGTACTGAGAAATTCCCGCTGGTCTCAGACTCAATGAAGGGAAACTCCTGAACTACTCCTCCACGCGGTAGGGGGCGGGCAACCTCACAGCTCAGTGACGGCAAATATAGACAGGGACCGAACGCTGGTCGGTATAAGCTGGCTCCCAACTTTTCCTCCGGGATAAAGTTGGCAGGATACTTTGATCCCCTGGGGGGAATAAAAGCCCCCTAAAGGCAGAAGAGCCTTCGTGGTCAACGGCATAGAATGTGGAAAGCAAAAGGGAAACTACCACATTAAAGGCCCATTATGGCATCCCAAGAAACAACAAGCATGGACAGGTCTTTAGTAAAATACTCCGGAGTTAAAATAGTTCCCCGTTCGGATCTCCGGGTGGGGACTGCTTCTTGAGCATCCATTAATCCTGTCACGAGAGAAACCAAAGTGACACAGAATAGAAAAGAAGAAACAAAAGAATCATACAATAAAAAGAGATATTTAAATCAGTAACCAACATTTATGACTGCAACATATTACAGCAAAACCTAAATTCTCTTTCAGTATGGTGTGAAACGAATAAATTGTACTTAAATTTAAATAAATGCAAAATTATGTCATTTACTAGATTAAAATCAAAAATAAATTTTGAATACTCTCTATGTAACACCAAACTAGAAAATGTTGACTGTATTCGAGACTTAGGGGTATTATTCGACTCGAAACTTACTTTTACTAATCATATTAATGCGATAACTTGTAAGTCTCTAAAATTGCTGGGATTTATTTTAAGGACATCACGCCCATTTCAATCAATTGAAAGTATTAAAATGTTATACATGTCTCTTGTCCGGAGCCAATTAGAATATTGCTCATCAGTTTGGTCTCCATATTATAATGGGCATATAGACAGTATTGAGCGTGTCCAACGCAAATTTCTCAAATACATTAACTACAAGTTAAGCATACCAATACAAAACATAGAATACAATTACATATTGAAGAGACTAAATTTACTCACATTATATGATAGAAGAAAAATTTATGATATAGTTCTTCTTTACAAAATTGTAAACAATATGTTGGACAGCCCTGACCTTGTAGCATGTATCGACTATAATATCCCTTCCACACATAGAACTCGACAAATTGTCACATTCCATCGCAACAATTGCAATACTAACTATCAATCAAATTCTGTGATACACAGAATATTGGGAACTTGTAATGAATATGGTTGCATGATTGACATTTTCGTCGACAGTCTGGAGAAAGTAAAGTTCACACTTAAAGAGGCAATACTGCTTCGTTACTGACTTCAGCTGTTAATATGTAATGGTGGGTAATATATATTTTTCGTACACATTGCCGCTTTGTACTTTATATTTTTAATTTTTGTACTCATGTTTTGGTGCTATTCCTGGTACTTTTAATAATTTGCTACTTGTAATTTATATTGTTTAATGTATGTTCTTTTTAATTTTATGATATATTTTTTTATGTAAAAGCCTATACGCATTGCTGCTCGTTACCTACTCTACATTTTTAATTTTTATACTCATGATTTGGTGCTATTCCTGAAACTTTTAATGTATGTGCTTTCTGAAATTTATTTTATACTCTTTATGTAAAAGCCTAATGGGCGTAAACAAATAAATAAATAAATAAATAAATAAATAAATATGGACGTTACGCTACCTGGAACGTGAGAACTTTACTGCAAAACAGAAAGATAGACAATCTGAAAGAAGAGATGAAAAAGATGAAACTAAAACGCCTTGGGAATTGCAGAAATGAGATGGCCTAAGTCTGGTGATATGCGGACTGGAGATTTCAGGCTAATCCACGGAGGAACAATAGATAACAAACCGGGACATGGAGGCGTGGGAATAATGCTGTGTAAAGAACTGGGTAGAAGAGTAAAGGGATATGTGCAATATGGAGGCAGAATAATTCAAGTCAAACTTGATACCAAACCAGTGGACACAGTATTGATACAGGTGTACATGCCAACTTCTAGCCACGATGAAATTGAAGAAGTGTATGAAAACATACAAAAACTTTTAGATGATAAAATAGCTGAGGAAAACGTTATACTAATGGAATGCAGTGATTGCAGAAGGAAGAGAAGGAAATTTTGCTGGCCTACTTGGTCTGGGTATCAGAAATGAAAGAGGAAATCGACTGTTTGAATTTTGCACAAAGAATAAACTGTTTATAGCCAACACATGGTTCCTGCATCATAACAGACGCCGATATATCTGGAAGACTCCAGGAGATAGACACAGATCGAAAATTGACTATATTCTTATCCGAGAACGATATAGAAACCAAATAAAAGATTGCAGAAGTTATGCAAGCCCTGAAATAGACAGCGACCATAATATGGTGATAGCATATTATGGTCGTATTATAATATGCTATCATACTCAAATACAAGAAAATTAAAAAGAAAAATGGTAACAAATTGAACATACAATTGCTAAAAGAAGAAGAAAAAAGAAAGAGATATAAAGAAAAAACATTGGTATGTGATTTTGATAATAATGACGATGTGAATAAAAGATACAATAAACACAGCAGCGAAATAGAAAGAATAAAACCGCAACCCAGGAAAGAATGGATTACAGAAGATATCCTGAAAATGATTGAAAAGAGGAGAACGATGAAAAACTCTACAAAAGAAGAGGGAAAAAGAAATTACAGAATGTTGAGACACAAAATCAATAGAGTCCAAAAAGGCGAAGGAGCACTATTTACAAGAAAAGTGTATGGAAATAAACAGAAATATTGAACAGAGAAAGCTGGAGACAGCATACTCTGAAATAAATAAAAAATTCAATGATAAAACTAAGACAAAAGGTGCTATACCAGATCAAAACGGAAAACTCCTTTTCGAAGACCAATATATTGTATAAAGATGGAAAGCATATCTGGAAGAACTCTACAAACGAGAGAATACAATTACAGAAAATGATGCTGTCGAAACAGAATCGGATCCAGAAAACAATGGAGATGCTATTTTTGAAAGATAATAAAACACCAGGAATAGATAATATTTCATCAGAACTGCTTAAAAATGCAAGCAGCGGCACAATTGATACACTATACAGACTTGTCTGCAAAATATATGACAAAGGAGAAATACCTAAGGATTTCACTAAATGCTTAATAAAAACACTACAAAAGAAACCTGGCACAACGAAATGCGAGCAGCGCAAAACCTTAAGTCTGATATCGCATGCATCAAAGGTACTGACAAACATAATTATGAAAAGAGCGGAAACGAAGATTTCGAACGATCAATTTGGCTTTAGAAGAGGAACAGGCACAAGAGACGCAATTCTTAGTCTAAGACTTATTCTAGAAAAACGAATAAGGAAAAACAAAAACACATACGTGGCTTTTATAGACCTGGAAAAAGCATTCGACAAGGTAGACTGGAAGCAACTTTTTAAAGCGCTCAACAAAATAGCGCTAAGCTTCAAAGATAGACGCACAATATGGAGCTTATATAAAAATGAAACCGAGGTAATAACATATGGAGACAACAGTGCTGAGGCAAGTGTCGGCCAGGGAGTAAGACAGGGTTGCTCGATGTCACCAGCATTGTCCAATTGCTACATACAACAGGCTATCGACGAGGTGAGAGATTGGCCCGGCGCGAGAATCCAAGGACAAAAAATTGACATGATCAGATATGCCGACGATATTGCACTGCTTGCGGAGTCGAAACAAGAATTGAACGAGGCTCTGGGAAAGATGGAAAATGTTTTGACAGATAAATACAACATGAAAATAAACAAAGACAAAACAAAGTGCATTGTTGTTGGAAGAGAAGAAGTGTCGACAATGTTGTTTTGAGTGGCGTCGCTATCAAACAAGTGAAAGAATTCACATATTTGGGTAGCAAAATTTCCCAAGATGGCCGCTCAGAGGCTGACATCATAAGCAGAATACAACAAGCAAAGGTCGCCTTCAACAAAAAACCCAAAATCCTGGAATCCCCCAACATAGATTTAAAGGCTCGGAAAAACTTGATTAAAACTCTTGTCTGGAGTGTGCTGATATATGGCAGCGAAACGTGGACCATCGGCCAAAGCATGTCCGGGAGGCTAGCGGCCTTTGAGATGTGGTGCTACAGGCGCATGGCGAGGATCCATTGGTCAGAACATATCCGAAACGACGAGGTGTTGAGCAGGGTGGGCGAAAAGAGGTGGCTCCTTAACAGAATCGCCTAACAGCGAGCAATTTGGTTAGGCCATAATATAAGGCATCCGGACCTGCTTTTAACCATAGTCGAGGGAAATGTTGAAGGCAATAATCGTAGAGGCTGCCCGAGATTAAGCTAGATAGACCAGATTATCGGAGATGTGCGCTGTAGCACCTACCAAGAGATGAAGAGGCTGGCAGGTGACAGAGAGGAGTGGAGAGGGCGAATGCTTGTTGCAGACGAATCCTAGGATTGCGACCCAAAATGAAACCTAATAGCATTAAAACCTTTATCTGCTGGTAATCAGTTACCTGGTTAAATAATAATGATGTTTCCCCAAGAAAGTCACGTTGAGTTAACAACGAGTATTTTTATTCATAAACGCCCCAATTAAAAACATTTTTTCGGAGAAAATCAGTTGCCAGTAGGCTGGTCATAGAACCGGGAAGAGCAAAAAACTTAAAGAAGTTGCCAATTTCCTGTGAAATCCCTGGAAACACGTTGGCCCGGAATCCGCCAAGTCGTCACGGATATTTCCCGAATAATGAGATCTCTTCTATTTCAGCGTCGTTCTATCAGCTGTCGCTTCAAATGACATTTTCGCAAGCGGGAGCCATTTCATAATTAGGTATTATAGTAATCTCTCACCGCCGACATTTTGCTATGTTTGTAACCAGACACCAGAACAACCATCTTTTCTATTTTATACATTACCTACTACGTCCTAGCATCTACATAACCTGTGATAGATTTCGTTTTATATGTGGCTGACGTTCTACAACAATGTGTTAACCCCCAAAATTTAAAAAAAAAATGAGTTAGCCAAATTCTTTATTTCAGTACAAAAATAGTTTAAGCAGCTTAGACGTTTGAGAAGTGATTTTAATGTCGTATAATGTTAACCAACCATCGTCCAAAGAAACACAGAATTATGTAAAGTATAAAATGATGTACTTAGTCTTTGTTTAAGAAGCTTAAGGTGCTATTGAAAATTAAGATAAATGTGTTCTCCTGTTTGTCGCCTTATTATTGTAAAAAATTTCTCGGTTATGCAACGGTGGACAGTGAAGCACGTATCCATACTTTTTTATTAAAAGTATCAAACCTCTAACGTCAAATATTGCAGTTTGAGTTGAATGTGGCTTAACACATTTTTGCAACACCAGTCGAGTATTTTTTGTGAATGAAAAAATACACATGCTTATTAGTGGCACGTGAGCATGCGCAGTATTGACCTTCTTTAGCCCTTGCTCATTAATGGCATGTGTGTACGCACATCGCTAGTAATAAGCTTGCTCATTAGTGGCGTGCTCAAGGTGAATGACATTAGCATGCTCATAAATCAACCGCCGATTGATTTATGAACATGCTAATGTCATTCACCGTGAGAAGGGGTATCTTTTGAGCATGTGTGTACAGGCTTGCTTATTATGAGCATGCTTATGTCATTCGCGGCTAGTATCGATTATCAATGCGATCTTCTCAGTCCGCGACAGATGAAACAAATATGGCGCGTTGGGGAGATGATAAAACATTACTTTTCGTGACTTATAGGAATCACGAATGTCTGTGGAATACTCGGTCACCGCTATGTAAAAATAATATAGCAAGAAATAATTTTTTAATTTTTTAAATTTTATTTAATTCGGTCATCCAACAGGGAGACACAATCGCTTGATAAGACGAAATACAAAAAAATAGTTAAATGTCTCCCACAATTAAAGGATAATAAAAATAGGACATAACCATAGATAGGTAAGTCGATTTGACAATGACAGATAAAACATCAGTTAACCGATTGTTCCAAATTTAACTTTAACATAGACATAAAGGGGCTCGTGATGTATACAATACATGTTTATGAAACTTTATTAAAAGACATGAATGATTCAAATCGTACATACAATAAAAATTATAAAAACTAAAATCAAAAATATTTTGATTTATTGATTCACTTGAATTTTCTATTTCAGTTTGCAGTTTCCATTTTGAACAAGAGCGTCTCTATTCTATGACAAGAGCATGCCAGTAATAAGCATGTGTGTTCGATTAAACCCAGGAACTGTTTTGATTTATTGGTTCACTTGAATTTTCTATTTCAGTTTGCAATGTTTCAATTTTGAACTAGAGTTCCTCTCTATTCTATGACAAGAGCATGCCACTAATAAGCATGTGTGTTTGATTGTTAGCTTTCAGCATGCTTATTTATGAGCATGCTTGAAATAAGCATGCTAATAATGAGTATGCTTAAAATAAGCATGCTAATAATGAGCAAGTGTGTACAGTTGTTATGGCATGCTAGTTTTGAGCATGCTAATGAGCATGTCAGTAATAAGCATGTGTATCTGTACCTTTAAACAACACTCGTATATTTGTACTTCAAGGCATAAACGTGAAGGTAAATCTCTTTCCGTTTAAAAAGACAATCGAATTAGTATTTGTAAACCGTGCGTAAACGCATATTGTTTCCTCGTGTTAGTGTTTATACCCGTAAACACCGACACAACGATGTAATGTGCGTCGACTCGATTGTCTTTTTTAAATGAAAAGATGAATACACTAACGATCTTTGATGTGCTCACACCGCAGAGTACAAAATATGTAACGGACGGGACCTGCATCAAATTTTATTAGTCAGTAGCTGATGGGAATTGCGTTGACGTCTCTTTTTTGTTGGTTTCGGCACCTGTGATTGGGACCTTATAGAACTTTCTGAAACGTTCTCCAATCGGAACTTTCTAGAGCATCTTGGAACCTTCTCGATTCACCGATAAACTCCGCCATTCAGTTTGGAACCTTATAGAACTTTCGGAAATCTTCTAGAACGTGCTCCTTCCAGAACTGTCTAGAGATTTATCGAACGTTCTGGAACCTTCTAGACTCACCGACACACTCCGTTACTCAGTTTGGAACTTTATAGAACTTTCAGGAATATTCTCACCGACGCAGTCGCCGGGCCTATTCTGAAATAATCTGAAGCATTTGCGGCCTTCCCATAAGAAAACAATATGCTAGAAAGCACATTTACGTCATCCCGCATATACACGGTTATTTGGAAAACATTAGTAACCTCGAGAGACTATATTCCTGCCTAGATAATGAGTCGAAAATGTTCAAGATATTATGACCTAATATCAATAGTTATGGAATGGAGATATGCGACACCAAAGTTTGCATTTTTTCAATATTTCTGACTTATTTTTCGTAAAACGTTGGACTATTATTACAGTAACTTATATCGAATATGCAAAATTCATTCCCTTTAATACAAGACAAATAAAAGAATAAAAGCCTTCGAATTCCAATTGGAAAACATTCAAATTTCAGGGTTTTCTTTTCATTTAACTTGTATTGAAACGAGAATTCCACCATAATATTGTTTTGTGACTACGCCAGAGACTTAAGTGCTTGTGCTAATTTTGTATGTACTTTGTATTTCTATATATACTATATTCTGTATGTACTTTGATATTTCTGTGAGTTCGTTTCTATTTCGTATGTACATTTGTGTTTTACTGACTGCTAATAAATTATCGTAGAAAAGTGCTTTCTACACGTTACTACTACTACTACTACAGTCATTTACACGCCACTGTCACTTGCACACATACATTGAAACGAACCACTTCGTACGTGCCTAAATGTATCTAATCGGTATTTTTTTTAATATTTGAAGGGACTATGCTAGAGAACATATTATACATATTTACAACATTCAAAAAAGTTGATAATGTGTGGATGATCTTTAGTGATCACTTAAGCCAGCTCATACAGGCCATGAGCCCTCGGCCACCCTATAAAGACTTCCATACACGTTTTCCATATAAATAGCTTCGTCTATGTGAAACATCTATATTTTAATTAAATTAATAATGTTTGTTTATTTACAAATCATTTATTAAGTATTTAGGTCGACGCTGTCTGCTAGTCGGCATCTCAGGCCCGAATACAGAGTCAATACTTACTTAATGATTTAAAGGTTAAAGTATGCTTTAAACCGTTTAAGTATTGACTCTGTACCTACTCGGGCCTTAGTCCGGCGGAATTCTTCAGGTAGTAGTCCCTGGGCAATCTGCGTTTTTATCTGACAGGAATAACACAAGGAATATCACGCTCATCCAAACCAAGAGAGGATTTTCTTGGAGTGGGTCTGTTGACATTTTCTGGTCCGGTAGGTAATCATTCCAAGCGTGTCAATGGATGCTGCGAATTTAGAGTGCGCTAGTTATTATATCATCGAATACCATACTAAATATCATTGACGTAGTTTATTATATCATTCGTGCTGTTCAGTCCGATGTAGTTTTTTCCTGTGAGTTGGACGCGTATTTGGGAACCATCTGGAACGAAGCAACGACGAGAACCAATATAAATTATCGCATAGTTTTAGCGCCCGCGAAACAATATTACAAGTTTTCATCACCATCAAATAATAACGTAGTCCGGTACGGACACGTATTATACGGGCTAACTGCTAGCGAAGGGAAAAACTATATTTCAAAATGAAGACTATAACACACACACGTTCACCAGTTTGAAGACTACAAAGTGTACACTACAATTGTAGTAAAAACTACTTGAAGTGAAGTAATTGTAGTACTACGAAATGAAGTGAAGTAAATGAAGTGAAGTAATGAAGTAATTGCAATATTAATGAAGTGAAGTAATGAAATGAAGTAATTGTACTACAAAATTGTAGTACTAATGAAGTATTTTTTCCCAAATAAAAATTTGGCGAGCTAAAAAAAAAAGGTCAACGAGAAAAATATTTAAGATAAATGACGATACTTCCAGATTTCCTCATTCGATTCCAAAAAATTAAAAATTTTCAAACCATGGGTGGGGGGTTGTTACAATTTTCAGAGATTTCTTCATTTAGCTACATCAACTTCCCAAAAATTTAATCATTCGGTCCAAAATTTTTCAAACCAGGGGGGGGGGGGTTGTCACATTTTCCAGAGATTTCTTCGTTTAGCTACATCAACATCCCAAAAATTTCTTCATGGGTCCCAAACTTTTTCAAACCATGAGGGGGGGGGGGGTTGTTACAGTTTCCAGAGATTTCTTCATTTAGCTACATCAACTTCCCAAAAATTTCACGCAAAAAATGCACTATTTAAAGTATGTTTCTCATACTTTCGATAACTTTGAAGTGTATGTACTTTGTAGTGTTCGCCTTGAAATGAAGTGTACTATTTGAAGATTATACTTTCAATAACTTTGGTGTTTGTAGTTTGTAGTGTGCACTACACTTCAAAATGTGCAAAGTGTGCACTTCAATGTAATGCAGTACTACATTGTAGTAGTGGGTACAGAGCGGACCCTTCACTACTAACTGCCACTCAGGTGCTGCCGGATAGATTTTTTTTAAATTCATTATTTTTGTATTCGAATTTAAATTATTTTGTTGCATCCCAACCAGGGCGGCCAACCCCGACTTCTTTTTTTAAAATTAGGTCTGGGAAAGCGAATCATCCATTCCGAATACACAGACATGCCGGATACATATGAAGGCTGTCATTATTTCGCGAATATTCATCTTGCTCTAGCGCTTGCAGCCGAGGCACATCAGATTGCAGTGATATTTCCACAGAAATATCTGAGTTTCATTTAATTTCACTGCTTTTATTTATCGGAGCCACTAGGCGCACGAGTTAGGATTTATTACGTAATAATAATTTTTTATTTCATTTTGAGAATACGTCTGGTTAGGTGATTGTGCGCATTAATTAGTTAAGTAAGGCTGTACCTATTATGGTGTTCAAATTCCATAGCTTGGTATAAGTAATATTTTGATAATTGTTAATTGTTAATAATTGATAAATAAGCTTTATTGATAATTAAATTCGTAAAACGCATACAAGGGATAATATAAAAAACAGTGACCGTGGCCGCGAAGCGGTAGCTGCTACCCTGGGCGGATCGGCAATAGCTGGTTGCTATTTTAAAATATGTAAAGTGAATAAAAACAAATCCTTTTTATTTATTATAAATATTTAAAACCCATCTATAAAAATACAGTGTTTATGAAAAAATAGATGTATAGAATAAAAAGATCACAAATACCTACATATATATTTCGCGGAAATGCTATACATACTTCTCTCCAGTCAAATTTAACAATTTATCAATGCGCAGTGCATACAAGCAAAAAAGCTGCGCGTTATTAAAGATTCTGACAAAAAAAGATAAATTAAATAATTATTCTTATAATATTATGAAGACCACTTGAAATTCTAGCCGTTCCAAAACCTGGAATAATGTCTAGAATTTTAATTTTGACTATAATCGCTTGCAACGTCAGACCTACGCTTCGTTTTAATTTGCTGATTTGTGTTCGTGCAATTTGTTTGTTTTTGTTCTATACGTATGATAATTTTACTGAACCGAACATACCAAGCTACAAACACGCTGCCTTTGGCATGTAAATTTTTCTTGCAGTACCTATCCTCCAATCTTCAAAAAAACTAAACTAAACTTTGACTAAAAAACTGTAACTTTCACTAATTCTTCAAACAGACGGGTAACAGCATGACCCAAAGAGATTCATATCATAACCTCTTTGGCATAGTTTATGCCTGCTGAATGCCACTGCGTTTTACCTAGGTATATGGTGTGACAGAGCTGTTTTAAGAATTTCGGGGCCCTAGGGCAGACTATGTCAGGGGCCCCTGATAAAAAAAAATATTTTTTCAGTATAAAAACTAAGAATACCATATCACGAAAAATTATTTTTATTTTGATAATTTAATTTATGTTTTCTTACTCTTTAATATATTCAAAAAATTTAGAGGATGGCTTAGTTTGTATTTTGCCAAATATTGAAATATATAAAGAATTATCTAAGAAGTTCGACGGGTAACGTAAAGTTAAATGCATTAACTATCTAACTATTATACTAAATATTGCTTTCGATAAGCATAACGTTTTGAATTTTGATGAAACTATTGATGATTTTATTCATCCAAAAAATAAAAATAAAGCAATTTGATGACAAAACCCAGATAAGCGACGTTTCTTGGTTCTACAGGGTGGCGCAAAACTACCATTATGGTTTGAATGTTTAAACTAACTAACTAACCATCACGCCGTTTCCCTGCAGGGGTAGGCAGAGAGGATTGAACGCCACACTCTTCTATCCTGGCACACCACTTTTGCTTCGGCCACATTCATACATCTTCTCATACACGTT